>PVKS010007161.1:0-74439 GCA_004027875.1 Aplodontia rufa | reverse complement strand
ATGCTCTTTATGCATTGCCGGTTGGTTATCATTTTGGCATATCAAACCAAAATACAGAATATAAAACCCTTTTCATTTTCATCATTTAATAACAAACTGTTTAAATGAACACTGTTGTTACTTTCCAAAATCACAAGTTTCAATTAAAATAAAAATTAGAACATCTACCTAGACCCTCAAAACTTGTTATTTTCCCAAAATTTTTTGCTCATGTTTTTAATTTTCAAAATGATTTAATTATATAAATACCAAGTTTATATATTTACATAATTAGCACCTCATTAATTTATCTGAAGTCATTGTTAAATTACTATCTCTTCCATAATGCTATTCAAATACTCTATTGTTGGATATTTGTAGTAGTTAGGCTTTTTTAAACGTGAAGTTGATTACTAGACTTTTTGTATGAAAAATGGATTGCAATATTACATCGCATTTTTATTAGTTATTCCAGTACCATAACTAAGCATTTATGTACTTTTATAAATAACTCAACTACTTTAATTCAGAAAGTATCACAGAAAATTTTACATACTTCTGTAAACTCTACAAAACTTATTTTTAATATTCCATTTTTATTCAACTGAATAGAATTAAAACAAAAGTAACGTAGTAGCTCATTGAGGTGGGTGACTGCTATAAAATTCTGGAGTTCAATAGTAGACAGATGAAGTCTTGAAAAAGCCCAGAAACACTGAATAGTGGAATAGAGATTAAATCATAATGACTCACCATCAATTGAGTGGAAAAGTGGCAGAGAAAGAATGAAACCACCAAAGGTAGGAATAGAGAAGAAAGAGAAAGTCCCAGTAAACACCACTGTTACAGGACTTGACACCATGATCATATACAAGTTAAACAAATTATAGTGCTAAAATTTGCATGGTGAACTGACTGTAGAGAAGTTTTCTGTACTTCCCAGAATATTATAATGATGTACAACTGGGAACTATCTTCAGAAGACCCTAACGTCTGAGAATAATGTTTGGGGATCAATGCATGGGTGAACAGATGGCATTCACTACCCTTTGGAATCAGCGGTTTGTCAGGTCAGCTGTTGGAGTCTGGGGCTGTGAAGAGTTGCACGTGAAAAGTGCCTGGGAGTCAAAACTGGGAACACCAGAAACACTGTGGTAGATGGCATAATGGGACACCATAGCTCCCACCAAAGATCTTTAGGACTCCCTATTGTGTTTCTGCTCTAGTGGCCTAAAGAGACACATCCATCCTCTGAATACATAGACCCAGCAAGGAGCTCTGAAGAGGTGTGAATTCTATTCTAATTCATTCTTCTCCCACAGTATTGGCATCTACTTTGCTTTCAAACTGCATAATCCAAATCGCTCTAAAGGAAATTTGTTTCTGATGATCTGTTTCTCCATAGCTCTTTCTAGCATTCAAGGTAGCTAAGGGGTTTTCCTGCTGACTCTAGCCACAAATCACTCCTGCTAGGCACCTACTGAGCATTATAAAGAAGGGAATGTATAACCCTCAGCATTTGATCTCCCCAAGTACCCACAGCATAAGAAGACAGGGAAGGTCTGATCAGCACAGGCTGTGCAATTATAGTTTTGCATGTTCGTTTAATCACTCCAGTGAGAGAAACTTTGGATTTCTCATTAATATTTGTTGCTGTTGCTGTGTCATGTTTGTTTCTCCCTTTCCCCCTATATTTAATACAATATTTTCTTCCCATTTTCTTTGCATTTTCTCCTTCCTCCTTTTCTCATTTTTTCCTCTTATATTTTTATTCCTTTGATGGTTTTATTTTTATTTTTTAATTTTTTATTTTATTATATATAATTTTTTTTTCCTTTTGGTTGTCAGTGGTGTTTGGTGGAGAAAAGATACTCAGTTCATGGCAGCTGGGAAACAGAAAAAGAGTGGGGAGAAGGGGCTTGAGTCCTAGCTCTGAAAAATCAAAACAAATAAAAAATCAAATATTAAAATTAATTAGTCATTTTAGAACAGTATCTACATAACTTTATGTCAGGTTTAATGTAACAGAAGTACATTTCCGCAACTGATATGTTATGACAAGTCAAGTTGTAACAGAAAATGTTATAAAACTTAAAACTATAATTTTATTTGATTGTTGATTTTCTAGTTCTACAAACTTTTATTGCAAAACAAAAAATATATATATGAGTATTTAAAGCACACTAACTCTGGAGTGGTGGCTCAGTGATTGGAGGGCTTGCCTGACCTTTTTGAGGACCCAGGTTTGAACCCTAGCGCTATATAAATAACCAAGTGTCGGAGAAATAAAAGTCAGATGGAAAAGTACGTACAATTGATTCTCTCTCTATCTTTCTTTAAAAATAATAAAAAGCAAAGCACATCAACTCAATGCACAGTGGAACCCCTTATCTGAGGCTTCACATTTTGTGATTTCAATTACCTGCAGTCAACCACAGCCTGAAAATATGGATGCAAATTTTCAGAAATATATGATCTATAAATTTTAAATTGAATGGTATTCTGAGTCACATGATGAAATCTCTTGACATGCTACTCATCCTGCCTGGGGAAAGAATCATCCCTTCCTCTGGTCCATGCATACTGCCTATGCCTCCTGCCAATGGATTACTTAATAGCTCTCTCAATTATCAGGTATCTCAATTACACAATGAAGTCTCAGAACAATGGAAGTCACATAAAAAACTAAATAAAATTGATTATGTCTTTCTCTCTTTCTCACTGTCTCTCTCTCTTAAAAATAATACACACACACACACAAACATTTATAATTTGCAAAAGTACTCTTAAATTTGTGATAATTCCAATGATATTTGAAAGTTGTTAAATTTGATAATTTATACTGTCTTTATTAAACTTACTAATGTTATATGTGAGAGAGTATGGTGTTTGAGATTATGTGATATAAGGATTATAGGAAGTTATGCCTGGTTTCTCCTTACTTCTGAGAGTAAAATGTGTGCTAAAAGAGACAAAATAAAGAAATGGTTAAATAAGTAGCTACCATAGATTGAAGATTCAGAAAATTCTCAGTCAATGACTAGCACAATAAAATGAGAAAACATGGAGAAAACACCAAAAGTGTGCCTGGAAGTATCATTTGATAAAGAGATCATGGAGACTACTCCTGGTCTTAATCATCCAACTTATTAGAAGCCTGGAAACAGATGCCCAGAAATTAAGGGATGACAATGGAGTGGGAATATTTGCTGTTATTCCTAGTGACCCACTAGAACAAGTCTGGTTCTTATTCTCATGATGTTATGCTTGCTGGCCTGCAAATCTTCCTTTCAAAGGTAGGAATGCTTCAATCACTAGGCATGATTCAAATTAACTGCAAGTTTTCATTGCTGCCCATCCACTTTTGGGCTCTTGTCTATATTACTTCTCTTTTCTGATTTGCTTAAGCATGTCATTATTTGAGTCATTCTTTTATGTTTTATTAGTGTATTATAACTCTACATAATTGTGGGGTTCATTTTTACATAATTACAGGTTTATAGAATAAATCAATAGCAAAAAATTCAGTTACTGTGCTATCTGGATATTGATCCTGACTACCAATGAGAAATTAGACTATTACTCCACAATGGATGCAAAGAGGAGTACACCAGGGATACAAGATCTTCTTTAGGGCATCTCTCACTGTTAATCTGTCCTGTTGAATCAAGTCCATAGAAAACTATCAAAACCTGATCCAGGAAGAAGTTCCCATGACACAGATTTTTCAAGAATGAAAGTTTGGGTTCCCCGTGTGAAATACCAGAGATAAAGCATTTGTTGCAGGAAATGATAATATGGAATGAGCAGTAGAATCAGTAGTGGGAATGAGCACTACAATTATGGTGGGTAGTTCCCCCTTATTTTGTTATGAATATTGTGAATGTAATAAGCAAATGTCTTTTACACTTTTATTCTCTGATTTTTTTTTTTTTTTACAAGAGAAGGATACTGAGAGAGAGAGACAGAGATAATCGATTTTTATTGAGTTTTTCACATGGCTTCCATTGATCTGACACTTAGCTATGTACGTGGTGCTGTGGTTTGAACACACGTAATTGCGCATGCCGGGCAAGCGCTGTAACCACTGAGCCACCACTCCAGCCCCTGTTCTCTGATCTTTTGATGAGATGTATTGAACTTATGAGTAAGGGACATCAAGGAAGAGTAAACATGATCCAAAGATTTTACACCCTCTTCTGGGGAAAAGGTTGGTGCATTTTTGTCTGTACCCAGAAAATTTATAGTACACAGGGATAGAATTTGGTATAGCTATAATCTTTTAAGAGATTGGAGATTATGGCTTAAGGGCCAATGTGTTGGTTCTAAGTTAATAAAAGATGTAATTGGGATATATTATGTTATGTATCTTATTATACACATTTTGTCCAGATATTTGCCAAAAAAATTTAGTTGCTTTTTTTAAAAGAAAGGACAGTGAAAGAGAGAGAAAGAAACAGAGAAGAAACTTTGCTTTCATTTTTCATGTGACTTTCATTCCTCAGACACTTTGTCGTGTACGTGGTGCTGGGGTTTGAACTAGCACACTAGCGCATGCCAGGCAGGTGCTATAACCGAGGAGCCACTGCTCCAGCTCCTAGTTGCTTTTTTTTTTTTTTTTTAAGAGAGAGAAGAACAGTGTGTGTGAAAGAAAGAGAGAGAGAGAGAGAGAGAGAATCAACTAAATAGTTTTTCGTGTGGCTTTTGTTGCTTAAATGCTTCATTGTGTATGTGATGATGGAGTTTGAACCTGCTTCCTCCCGCACACCAGGCAAACACCATAGCTGCTGAGCTACCGCTCCAGCCCTATAGTTGCTTCTGTGAAGATATTTTTTGGATGAAATTTATATTTATCCCTGTGAACTTTGAATAAAAAAGATTGCCCTCTACAAATGAGAAGGCCTCATCCAATAAATCAAATGCCTGTAGAATAAAAGACCAATTTCTCTGAAGAAGGGATATTCAAGCATAGTACCTTTAGACTTGTAAAACGTGTAACAGTCTATTTCTACTGCAGACTGTCTTCATTCTTCATCTTCAATTTTGACTCTTCCTGGTTCTACAAGAGACTGCTTTCAGACTCATACTTAAACTTCCGTGAGTCTTCAGCCTACTGAGTAAATCCATTAGATTTTTGGGCATTCCAATGATCAACAATTTCACAAACTGATAAAAATATGTTTCCCTGGAGATATCTAATATGAAAGTTGAATATCATTATATAATAATGCATAAGCACATCAAATGTTTTAAAAATAGTTAAATTTATAATTAATATTAGAAAAAAAGTGTTTTCATCATCCAGTATTTTGAAAATACAAAAAGATTTAGAAATGGTTTGCTTTCTACATAGGATTGAAGATTGGTAATCAATGATTTTGACACTATGTTACTAATGAAATTTTGGAAATCTTGATGAGTCAATGAATTATATAAGCAGATATTAGTAACTGCAAAGTTTCAGATGTAGTGAAATAAGATAGATATAAAGTAAGTAATTTTATGGAAGAATTTTCAAAATTTAAATTGCTGCATCTTCAAAATACAATTTTAGTACTTTGATGGTGTTTGTGAATAACTTCCCTTAACTTAGTTCATCATTGAAGGAAAATTTAATTATCCATGATTCAAGATAAGCATAGCTTAAAATGTAAGTGTTGAAGGAAATATGCATATATTTTATGAACAACTAGAATATTATTTTGTAGCTTTAGATTCATGTATTACAGTATGGAGTTAATTTGCTACAATAATAGTATTACTATGTGTTTGCTACAATGATAGTATTACTGCATTTGCATTTAATTTTGTTCTTAAAATTTGTAAACATCAGTGATAACTGTATTTTAAAAGAATATCTTAGTCTTTTATTTCAAATGATACTTAAGCAATGAACCAATTTGAACTGAGATTAGTAACAGTGGCAGAAAGCCAGAACTATGAGAATTTTGAAAAAATATTTTTCACTACTGTTGCTTCAATCTATATAGAATAAAAATATAATATGCATAAAAGAGCATATATGAACAATCATATATAGACACACTATATTTCTATGTTGTATTTAAGATAAAGCTCTAAAAGCCAACAAATATGGGGATATAATTAAGTCCCTCTTATTGTATACAAGCCAATTAGGTATGTATCAAACCCTTCTATTGTCTTGTGTGCCTGTCTGTATTGATTTTCTCTTCAGCTTTTACACATGAGAAAAGAAAATGACCCATGGCTTTCGGAGTCTGGCTTTTTTGCTTAACATGTTTTCTCATCACACTATTATTATTATTATTTTTGCAAATGACATATCTTTGTTTTTCTTTATGGCTAAATAAAACTTATACACATGTAAATATGAATTATCAAATTATATTTATTCATCCATTGATAGAAACCTAGGCTGGCTCCAAAACCTGACAGCTAAAGGTGTTGATTTATTTTTCATCTATTTTTTGGTCATTTGTACTTCTTTTGAAAAATGTTTCTGTAGTTCATTTGCCTGTCTGTTGATCGGGATATTAATTTATTTCATTTTTGCTTTTGTTGTTGTGTGTTTGCTTTTTAGCATTCTGTTTTTGTAGTTCTTTATATATTCTGGGTATTAATCCTATGTTGAAAGAGCAATTGGCATTTTCTCCCTTTCTGTACTCTTTCCTCATGCTCTATTCTTTGCTTTAATATGTAAAACCTTTTAACTTGATGTTATCCCATTTATTAATTATTTTCTTTTTTAGAGAGAAAAAGAGAGAATCAATTTTATTTGATTTTCCATTTTGTTTTTGTTTCTATAACACTTAGTTGTATACATGTTGTGAGGGTTCGAACCCAGGTCCTCACTCATGCCAGGCAAACATGATACTGCTGAGCCATGACTCCATCCCCCAGATACGTCTTTTATATAGTATTCTGTTTATTAAAAAACAATTACCGGAAGCAAATATCTTAATAAATTTTTACTTTTAACACTATTACTCACAATACTTAACAGAAAAATATGTAGAATTATTTTGCGCAGTGCTGGATGATGTAAATGCTTTTGTGGGCACTAATATCTCAGATTAATTTGTAGCCTTTAATAAATCTTTTGCATCAGTTCCACTAATTTCAGTATAGTATGGAACTTTCTATCTCAAATGACCTCCTGCAGTTCACAACACATCTGAAGACTTAAATAACTCTTACAATTATATTTATTGTATATAAGGAAAAATAATCTTTTAATGCAATGGTTCTCTGTCACTCTTTGTCTTTCTTTTCATTCATTTTGTATTTCTTTCTTTCTTTCTTACTCTTATCCGGTTTTGTTGTTTTCCCTCTTCATTAAAATATATTTTCTGCTTTAATAATTATAAAATTTGTATATAAAGTGGATATCTATATTATCATATTGAGGAAACAAATTAACTTTTGTTTCAAATGTTTTAAAATTATATTATCAAAATTACACATACATAATGATATTTGTTTCCATCATAAATATCTGAGGTAATATACCTTATTGGATGAGAAAAAGAGGTTACTATTCAGTAAGTACATGTTATGCTAAGCAGGATGCTAGACATTCAAATACATTAATAATAATACATAGTATTCAATGAACACCCAAGATTTTCACGTAAAAGAGAATGAGATCTTTGTATTCGACACAAGATGGGTAGACCTGGAGCTAGATACAGAAAGAAAAACAGTGCATGCTGTCACTTACATGTGGAATTAAATATACAGAAAAAAATAGATATATAGAAATGAGAAAACCAAACAGTAGTTGGCAAAGGTAGGGATATGGGATGAAATATGAGCATGTAGGTCAAAGGAATGAATTCATATGTATGGATGGACATGTCTAGCTATCTAAAGGAAAATATGAGGAGGATACATAATAAAATTATGGAGTTTTTGGAATTCATGCTAAATTAGAGTATGCTTTAGCTGCTCACAGTAAAAAGAAAATAAAATGGGTAACTGTGAGATAATGGATATATTAATTAAAATCAAATAGTAATGATTTTATTATCTACATGTATCTCAAAACATCATATTTTCATCCTATATATACACAATAAAATTTATTTAAAATACACCATTATAACAATTATACTGGATAAAGATTTTTATTAGCTTGTTTTACATATTGGGAAATTGAGCCTTAACATGGTTATTTGTCCCAGCATAGACACATATGTTCCTCATTCAGCCCTTTCAATAAACTAATCATTAATTATCAATATTTAAAATTTGGAGTTCAAGAAATTTTAAAAACTGTGTGGGATAGAGAGCCTTTAAAATAGAGTGGCTCACAGAGTAAGGAAGTATTTGAATAAGAATATATGTGCAATTCCAAATATGAAGTGTTTTCCAGTAAAATATGAGGACTATATTCTCTATATCTATAATTAATCATTATATAAGCAGATAGCATTTTTTTCAAAAAAGCAAGAAGATGTGTGGTTTTTCCCAATTAAAACAAAGTATAAAATTTCTCCACAGACCCCCTTTGCTAAAAGAGACATTTGTTAAGAATATCTGGGTTATTGTAATTTGTACAGAAATGATATATATGTGTGTGTGTGTGTGTGTGTGTGTGTGTAAACAAAACTAGCCTACCTTCCCACTTCCTATGGTCCATATCACAGACTATTCATTATAAAATGAACTATTTGCTCTTTCCTCTTTATGTTGGAAATAATATAAAAATGATATTTAATTTGTATTACAAATGTGTATTACAATGTGTGTTAAATGTGACATATATTCCCCCCATTATTTATACATTGTTTGAAATTCACTAAAACAAATTATCACTTGGAAATAGCATTAAATATGTAATAGTAACTAGTTCCACTTTTAGTTTTCTCTCAAAGAAAGTGAAAGACTGAAGTAAACGTAATTGTCTACAAATACACAGCTTTCATTGGTGCAGATGTCTTTCATGTATAATTCAAAATTCAAATGTAATTTTAAATGGAAAGTTACCACCTTTAATATATCCTTTTGTCATATAAAATTTATATCATGTATAGTGTGTAAGATGATATTTTGATAACATTAATTTTAGTAACTATGCTTCATCTTACATTTGCTTTGTGGAATTTTCCAATGTAGAAAGCCAGGTAAAGTCATAGCAGACTTAATGTTTGCTGTGGTCTCAATGTGTGCTCCACAATTCATGTATGCATTGAAATGTACTTGCTAATGTGATGATATTAATAAGTAGAGTGTGTAGGAGGTGATGATATGAGAAGGGCCAAACCCATATGAATACGATTAATGATGTTATAAAAGAGTGCAAGTGTGCTGGTCTTCCATTTTTGCCTTTCCATGTGAGGAGACATCACTACTGTGCCATCTTTGGAATACAACGGTGCCTTTACCAGCCACAGAATCTGCCAGGGGCTTTCCTTGGACTTCATTTCTCAAAGTATGAGAAATACATTCCCATTATTTGTGAATCACCCAGTTACTAAGGTTTAGATCTAGAATGTCTCCCAAAGTCTTCTGTGCTAAAGGTTTGGTGGTCAATGCAGGGAAATTCCGAGGTGGGATTTGGAGGAAGTGATTGGATCTTGAGGACTCTGGCCTCATCAGTGGATTGATCCATTGATACCTGCAGGGACTGCCCGTAAGTAATGGAAACAAGCAGGTGTGGAAAAGGTAGGTAACTGGGCTCATGTGCTTTGGGCCTATATCTTGTCCTGGATCCTTTCCATTCCCTCTCTTTCTACTTCAAAACTGGCATCAGCAACTAAACTGTTATACACTTGCACCATGATCTGCCACATCTCAGAGTCAAAGCAACAGAGTGAGCTAATTAAGGACTGAAACCTCTGATGCTATGAGCTAAAATAATCTTTTCCTTCTTTAAACAGTTTATATCATGTATTTTGGTTATAGCTACAAAAAGCTCAACACTAGTCTGAGATATTTTCTTATAACATGATGAAAATAATGTCATCCATTTCATATAGATTTTATATATTATGGAAATGAATCAATCCCTATTTTAAACACTATTTACAAAATGACCTGTGCATGTTTCTTTTAAAACAAATATTATACCCACATATAGATGCAGACACAAAGAATATACCTGTGCATGGAACATTGGATTGTACCTCTAAATTTATTGAAACAGTTGTGCTTGAGGGCCTATGAGGAAAAATATATTATTTGTCCTAAAGGGAGCCATAATGCAAACATATCACGGCCATTAAACTAAATAACCCAGGTATGGCTGTTGGTTCTCAGAGCTACTGCTAGAAAAATGTTTAATTAATTCACTTTCAGAACATCATTGTGAAATGTCAGTACTGAACCTTTATTTCTTGAAGAGACAAAGAAAATATTTTTTGCTGTAATATTTTCATGACAGTGACTCTATCTTCCAAGGTAGCCTATGAAATAATAACCTATTAAAGAAAATGTCTCCATTTATTCCAGGAAATCTAAGAATATTTTGCAAATCCCAAACTCCCACTGCACACTTCAGTTTTCTGAGAATAGAGGGTTTTTTTTATTTTTCATTAATAGGCATATGCATTTTTAAAAGCTCATTGGAAATGTATAAACAAAACAGAACTGCAAAATGTTAAGAGGCATTTTATTCTTGAAGATTTAGCTCATTTTGACCAGGAATGGTATTACAATAGATCATCAATCATTTGTTCAAGAAATTCAGTTTTGAAATGAAAGAAAGCATTGTTTTAAAATTATTGAAATGTAGGAAATCTATCTGTTGTATTTAAATACAGTGCACTCCACTATGTTAAACGAGGAGAAATGATCTTCCGGAATATTCTTGAGAATATCTTCTCCATCTGATTTATTTTCTGTTGATAATGAAATAAACAAACAAAATATGCCCTTAACAGGTGCATGAAATTAGCTAAGCGGTTATAGCTTATTGTTTAGAGACAGCATGATGACAATGAAGAAAAACATTACTAAAGTACCTTCACTAAAGTTATTATAATTTTGTAGAAGATTCTTGTTATCTTTAACTTATTTTACTTGCATTTTTAAATATTTTTGAGGGGATATATATTCAAACTTATTTTTTCTTACATGTTATAATTTTATTGCAGTTGCACTCATGCCTTTGGAAATTGAATTAATTAAATAGCGGAAACAGTATTTTTTTTTACCTTTATTTAGCATATTTTTTTTTAGTTTTGGATTCTCTCAGCATTCATTTTTTTTTATTCTTCAAATATTTATGAGATCAGTCTTCAACAAGCACACTTTTCTTGTTGCCATTGTAAGGTATGATTGTTTTTAAATCAATGCTCTTATTATATTGTAAAACAATTGGTGAGTATCACATGTGGTTGTAATTAGCAATTTCAATATTATATAATAGTAAGAGAAAATAAGATTGTTATTACAAAAATTATTCCTAAAAAAGTACAATACCACTACCATCAACAATAACAATAAGATAGATGCATTTTATCTCTATTTGTATGGGATATAACTTGATTGTTATCTGGTCATAGGAAGATTTTTATTATTTCATTATAGTTAAATGTTTTGTTTTGATTGATATTTTGATCAGCATCCTAGTTGCTTCAGGTAGAATGCAAATGATATATACTAAGGAAAAATAATATAATAATTTATCTTGTTCCATTGGGATAAAGTAACTGAAATTAATTTTCAGAAAAATTTTTAAAAATTGATATATGTCACAAAAGTCCTGGTAGTACTTCCCCTTTTTCTTAGCCTGTCAGTTCTTTTCTGTTCCTGACACTATCATGATTTTCTATGAATTCTTATGAATACTCATGTTTATGTAACAATGATAGCAATCCTCTAAAAACTCAGTATTTGCCTCCAAACTTTTTTTCTTTCAATATGCTCAAAAAATATTTTCAAATAACTGCTTTGATCATGTCCAGTTACAGTGGTATTTAGAAATATAAAATTCATACTATTCAGGGTACCATTAAGGGCCCTGTGTAAAAAGGTTTTGTATCCAACAACAGTGATTCTGGTTGTTTTGAGTCAATTATTACATAATAACAATCAGAATATTTAGATTATTTTTAAATAAATTTAGATTTACAAAATTATTAAAAGATTGAACAGATAGGTCCCATGTAATCCTCAGTCAGATTCTACTATTATGATTACAAAACTCAGAAATTGATACTGGTTTTAATATCATTAATTAAAATACTAGAATTTTTTCTGCTTTAATCTCTTTTGCATTAATGTGGGTTTTCTTTTGGCTGGTTTATTTGTTTCTGCTCCAGGATTCAAATCTAGCTAGCACATCCTTTTAGTTTTCAGTTTCCCTATTTTATCCTGGTCTATAAATGTTCTGCAATCTTTTCTTATTTCTCATGAAATTGGCAGATGAGTTATGGTCATATGTTTTGTTTTACTTTGTTTTTTTATTTTATTATTTTTTTGATCTTGCACTGTTTGGAAATGAACCCAGGGTCTTGTGCATGCTAGGCAGGTGGTATATCATTGAGATGTACCCCTAGACTGGCCATGTGTTTTGTTGTATGACCTTCAAGTTAAGTGTGTTTGACATTTTTCTCGTGATTAAACTGATTTTAAAGATTATCGAGAAAAAGAAAATGTTATAGAAGCGAAGTAGTCTTCTCATTAAATGGTAATGGTAGATGATATCCACAAAACATCACTGGTGATAATAATAGTGATCACTTAGTTACAATATTTTATTTTAGGTATCTTCACTGTTAATGTTTTTCTACCATAACCTTTCTTTTTGTTTTCTATTTATTTATTTATTTACTGGCAATTGAACCCAGGAACTTGTGCACATCAGGCAAGCACTCTGCCACCGAGCCACAGCCCCAACTCTCATAACCTGTTATTTGTACTTGAGTCACAGCCCATATCTGAAGCAAAGGGGAATACGTTCCACCTCCTGGAGGGCATCATAGCTACATACATATTCAGGAATTAACTAGTAAATTGATCTTTCCCTATTTCTCTATTTGTTCAATCATTTATTTATATGAATATTTATTCAGGAATATTTGTTTTATACTGTTGACCAGAACAAAATACTACTCTTATAACTAAAATTGAAATAACTGCTTCTCGATATTTAGTCTCATTCATGAATTATGGTTTTCAAGGGTAGATATCAAAATAAGACAAAATTGAGCAAAAAAGAACCTCAAACCTAAGATAAATTGTAGACATGATCATTAAAGAGGGCTATTTACTCATCATAGATATTTTAAATTCCGTTTCTGACAGTTTGAATATCTGTGCCATTTTCATGTCTAGTTGTTATAATTCAGTTGTCTGTTCAGAATGTGTTTTTTCTTAACTGGCATGCTTTATAATTGTTTTTGGAAAGCTGGACATTTTGTACAGAACTGTAGGCACTGAAAGACATTTCCTTTACTGTTTAGAAAAATACACTATTTCTTTCTCCTAATAATTCAGTGTGAAGTTTATGCTAATCTATTCAGAGGCCAGATAGTGTGCAGTTGGTTGTTACTATGGTTACCGGAGTTAGCGTTTTTAGTTACTTTGGTCATCAGAGACTTCAGATTACATAGTAATACTTTGTTTTGTCTGATGGCTCTCTGTGTTGCTTTCCTGAGAAGTGTCTCTTGCAGTTCTCCCAACACTCTTTGACCACTGTTTTTTCTTGAGGCTTGCTAGTGTGATTTCGAAAGGAGGGTAATTCAGGGGCATTCTGAGATGTTCCAGTGTTCTCAAATATCCTCAAATCTCTGTCCCATGCTTGTGCGTCAGAGTTAAGAGCTAGCCTAACCCTGCTTCCTGAATAGACATACTTCTGTGTTTGCTTTTCACTGTCTTCCCTCTGTACAGCTGCAATGAATGTGTACCATTGTCTTCAGGCCACAGGTGGGAGTTGTCCCTTCCGCAGCATAAAACCTTGCTTACTTAAGGATTAGAATGAAAATGGCTCCAACCAGTTTATTGATTTTTCTTGTTTTCCAACAGCTGCAGTGGACTTTTTCCCTAGTAAAATGGATTATTTTTTCTACAAGTGAAATAGGGTTTATGATTCAGCATAGATTTCAGTGGTATCTGTTTCTCCTTCACCCAAGTCAGTGTCATGTAAGAAAATGGGATTTTCTCTGGATTCTCAACTGATCTTTTTGGGGCAGCCAGATGTGGTTCTTTATAGAAAAGCCTCAAGCGGTGAGGAACATCCTAGAACAATGCACAACTGGAAGTTTCCCAATCATGTTGTGATTTACACTTAAACTTTAGCATTTTTTCTTTTACTTCAGAAGTTTTGTCTTTAAAAACTAGTCTTAGCTAATGGCTACAATTTGCTGAGTTTGAATATGTGAACCTATTCATGACCCAAACTCTACAATGAAGGTACAAGATATATCTGACAACACCCAAAGGAAATTTTACATTTTCTTGTGAGAATCCTAAACTTTATGGCTTATGTGGCATGTGGTGGCACCTGACATAAAAGCTCACCTGACAAAAGCTCAGATTTTTTAAAAAATTCACTATTTTCTGTGATGCAGATTCGCTGATAAGATTGTCCTTACTGTACAATTTGTCTAATGTCTGTTTTGTAGTTAACATGGGAGTAAAATGATTTCAGTTCTACATTTCTGAGATGACTCCTGGTGTCAATGAGGTAGATAAATGTTTAAAGTAGCTTGAAGTCATCAGAATGTGAAAAGTAGAAAAAACTACGTTGTGAGCCCTTTAAGCGTCATTTTTCCCATCTAAGTGACAAATGAGAAATGCTTGCATTTCAGAAAATCGGGAATTAAAAATAGCATTTATAGATACTGAAAGGCCAGTAAAACTGCCCATGTTTAAGTAAAACAATGGTGAGAAAACACTAAAAACAGGTATACATCAGAAATAGACCACTCATCATAGGAATCAAAGATCAGTCACAAATACAGCCAGTCCCCTTGTGTCCATGGGTTTCACATGTGTGGTTCAAGTAAAGATAAAAAATATTTTGAAAAAAAATACATCTAAAATGAATGCATTGTTTCTTTTTGTAATTATTCTCTAAGTAATGCAATAGAACACATCACTTGTATTAGGTATTATTGGAAAACCAGAGATGATTTAAACTATAAAGGAGGATGTGTGTAGGGCAAATGGAAACATTACACCATTTTATATAAGGGACCTGAATATCCATAGATGTTGGTTTCCTCCAGGAACCTCAAACTGATCCACCACAGATTCTAATTGATACTTATAAATTAAATTAATTTGATATGTGATTACTTTAGCCTTTAACCTGATTGATAGCCTGAGGCAAAAATTTCTCTACAGGAAACCACAAGTCAGGTATTTGAATTATCTACATGTATCTCAAAATCTATATTTTCATGCTTACAAAAACACAGGACACTCCTAAAATCTGTGAAAAATGAGGGTTGAAGACCATAAGCAACCAAAGGAAGACAAAAGAAATGGAAACATTAAAGCTAATTTTAGAATTCTTATGCAAAACATTCTCTAGAAGATGAAATGCAAGTTACAGAATGTATGCAGAGAAATAGAAACTATAAAAATAAAGCAAACTAATGTACCAGAATTGAAAAATATAATGGCTGAAATTCAGAATGAGTTTAAAAGATAATTAAATGTAGCCTGAATTAGTGAACTGAAATGTAATTCATAACAAACTCACTGCAGCACATAGAAATGAAAGGGTGGAAACTAAAACTAAAAAATGACAGAAAGTAAACATAAAAAATACAGTGAAAAGAAGTTAAACATCAATCTAGGGTATTTTCTGTTGTGCTTCAAAACAATCTTTTTAGTTACTTAATTTTTTAAAAAAAATTTTGAGTAATTTTTAAAATAATCAAATGTTATTTTTTTAAGTAAAGTAGACTCTTCATTTCATAAAAGACAACTAATAAGTTGCAAAAATTTTCTCTTCATATTTTCTGATGTCTTCCCTTGTCTTTATACTGGGTTCCCCCATGTAACCTTGGCTACTAAAATGACACAGACAGAACGTGTGAAGGTGATGTTTTCATGGATCTGCAGAAGAAACTTTAACAGCAAAGAGTAACTCATACAGCTCCAATAGATATATAGAATACTTTTCTAATAGAGAGTTCTGTTAGAAATTTTCACTATATTAACTGACATAAAGATGCTACTCATGCAAATATATATATATATTTTTATTACATCTCAAAGATAGAAAATAAAATGAAAAGGAAGTAACAGAAATATATGTATGATAAATATAAATATTGACTATATAAAATAAAAATTACAAGCTGCAAATGCATAAACAAAAAGTGTAAATATGTGATCCTAATATCACAAAAGGGAAGAAGGTATGAACAACTTTAAGATTGGTAAACCCTGTTTAACACCCTTTGTCCTTCAGACTAATCAATGATCGAAGAATGCTGGCTAACATGGCAATACATTAGCAGAGCTTAATTTACATTCACAGGAATTAGAGGAAAGTTGCACTTTGAGATAACAGTGAGCCATGATTTTATAATCTTACCTATCAAGAAGTATAATATCTAAACAATACACTCTTTAATGGTGAATGAATAACAGAAGAAATAAGGAGAGGAATTAAAAAATGTCTGGAGATAAATGAGAACTGTGATACAACATATCAAAATCTATGGAACAGTGTGAAGGTAGCCCTAAGAGGAAAGTTCATATCATGAAGCTCATTCATTAAAAGAACAGAAAGGCACAAAACCAATAACCTAACATTTCATCTCAAGGGCCCAGAGAGAGAAAAACAAATCAACACCAAAATCAGTAGAAAACAGGAAATAATTAAAAGCAGATTTAAAATCAATCAAATTGAAATCAAGAAAACAGTACAAAAGATCAATGAAATAAAAAGTTTTTTCAAAAAGATAAACAATATCAATAAACTGTTAACCACACTCACAAAAGGAAAAGAGAAAAATCTCATATCATTAAAATCCAGAATGAAAAAAAGAAATAACACAATAGACACTTCTGAAATCCAAAGGATCATCTGAAGCTATTTTGAAAATGCATACTCCAACTAGTGAGAAAATATTCCTAGAGAAATACGAACCACCTGAATCAAACCTCTAGCAATTAGAAAACTTAAAAAACATCAACTTCTAGTCATGAAATAGAAGCAGCCATCAAAAGTCTTCCAAAAAAAGAAAAGCTTAGGTCAGACAGATTCTCAGCTGAGTTCTACAAGACTTTTAAGAAGAACTAATACCAATCCTCCTCAAATTATTCCATGAAATAGAAAAAAATAGAACTCTATCAAACTCTACAAAGCCAGAATCACCCTGATACCAAAACCTGAAAAAGGCAAATTAAGAAAAGAAAACTTTGGACCGATGTCCTTGATAAACACAGATGCAAATATCCTTAACAAAATACTAGCAAGCTGCATAAAAAATCACATTAAAAAGCTAATACATTTATGACCAAGAAGGGTACATCCCAGGGATGCATGGCTTGTCCAACATTCAGAAGTCAATAAATGTAATTCACCACATATAAATATACTTACATATAAGAATCATAAAGTTATTTCCATATATATAAATATATAAAAAGCATTTGACAAGGTAAAACACCCATTCATGTTTAAACTATAGAAAATATAGGAATAGAAGGAACTTACTTCAACATAGCAAAGATCATTTATGACAAAACTAGGGCCATAATTATTCTGAATGGAGAAAAATTGAAAGTATTTCCTCTGAAAACAGAAACTAAGCAAGAATGTCCACTTTCACCACTACTGTTCAATATTATCCTTGAAACTCTGGCCAAAGCAATTAGGCAAGAGAAGGAAATTAAATGGATATAAATAAGCAAAGAAGAGTCAAATTATGGGTGTTTGCTGATGACATGATTATATACTTAGAAGATCCAAAAAGCTCCACAGAAGACTTTTGGAACTCACAAATGAATTCAGCAAGATAGCACGATACAAAATCAAAATGCACAAATCAATTTCATGCTTTTATTCCAATAATGAACACACTGAGAAAGAAATTAGGAAAATTATTCCATTCACAAGAGCTTCAAAAAAATTGGGAATCAATTGAAAAAAATGATATGAAGGAACTCTGCAATGAAAACTATAGAACACTAAACAAAGAAATTGAAGAAGACCTTAGAAAATGGAAATACCTTCCATGTTCTTGGACAGGGAGAATTAGTATAATCAAATGAACATATTATTTAAAGCATTATACAGATTCAATGTAATACCTATCAAATTTCCAATGACCTTCTTCACAGAAGTAGAAAAATCAGTCATGAAATTCATTTGGAAAAATAAGAGACCCAGAATAGCCAAAGCAGTTCTTAAAGAGAAAGGTGAAACTGGAGGAATCACTAAAGCAGACTTCAAATTATATGACAGAGCTATAATAACAAAACAGCATGGTAGTGATATCAACATGGATATTAAGATGAAAGGAATAGAATATACAGAGACAGACTCACATAAATACACTTACCTTATACTCAACAAAAGAGCCAAAAACTTCCTTTGGAGAAAAAACAGTCTCTTTAACAAATGGTGTTGGGAAAACTGGAAATCCATTTGTCATAAAATGAATCTCAATCTCTATTTTTCACCTGCACAAAACTCAACTCAAAGTCAATCAAATACTTAGGAATTAGAACAGAAACCCTGCACCTACCTGTAAAAAAGTTAGGCCCAACACTTCAACACACCAGCTTTTCCTAAAAACACCCACAAAGCACAAGAAGTAAAAGGAAAGATCAATAAATGGAATGGTACTAAATTAAAAAGCTTCTGCACAGCAAAGAAAATAATTAAGAATGTGAAGTGAGAACCCACAGAATGGAAAATAAAAAACCTTTGCTCCCTGTACTTCAGACAGGGCATTAGTATCCAGGATATACAAAGAACTTAAAAAATTTTACATAAAAAATACCACCATCAATAAATGGGCAAAGGAACTAAACAGACACTTCTCAAATTAAGAAATACAAATGGTAAACAAATACATGAAAAACTACTCAACATCTCTAGAAGTTAGAGAAATGCAAATTAAAACTATGCTAAGATTTTACCTCACTCCAGTTAGAATAGCAATAATCAACAATAGGAACGCCAAATGCTGATGGGGATGTAGTAAAAATGGTACACTTATACATTGTTAGTGGGACTGCAAACTGTTAAAGCCACTCTGGAAAGCAGTGTGAATATTCCTTTAAAAACTAGGAATAGATCCACCATTTCACCCAGCTACCCCACTGCTCGGTATGTATATATATCTGAAGGACCTAAAAGCAGCATAGTTGAGGGATGCAGCCATGTCAATGTTCATAGCAACTCAATTCACAATAGCTAAACTATGGAACCAAACAAGATGCCCTTCAACATATGAATGGATAAAAAATTGTGTCATCTACACATAATGAAATAATACTTAGCTGGAAGAATGAAAGGCATTATGTCATTTGCTGGCAAATGGATGAAGCTAAAGGATATGGTAAGTGAAATAAGCCAGCCTGAACAAAACCACATTTCAAATGTTTTCTCTCATTTGTGGAAGCTAACCCTAAATAAGGAAAAAAAGCAGAGGTATTGTCAAAGGGGAAGGAAATGGAGGAAGGAAAAATGAAATAGGGAAAGTTAATGGAAGGAATCAGACCTAACTAGCTCATGTCTAAAAATGAACATAAACAAAGTGAATATAATCAATATATAATTGAAAGACTCACTAAAAAAAAGAGGAGAAAAGTCATTTGGTAAATAATAGTAATAAAAAAGAACAGTAGAGGGAAGAGAAAAGAGAAGGAGTGGGGAGATCCTGGGGACTGAATTCGAATAAGCTGTACTGCATGCTTTTACAAAAATATAAACTTTTAATCCCATTATCAAATTTATCTAAAAATACCAAGGGGTGATTAGTAAGGGAGAAGGGGAAATGCTGTAACTGAGTTAAAAAGAAAAGGTACATGCCAAGTACTCATAAGTATGTAATTGTATATTCTCAGAAAGAGAGGTGAGGGACCAGGGGATGGGAGGGGGGAGGTCAGGGGAGTCCTGAGAGGGTATTGAACATATTGTATTGTATGCATCTGTGAAAACATGACAATACATCCCATCATTATATACAACTATAATGCACCAATTAAAAAAGAATTATAATATTGAGAGATACCACTAATTATAAAATAATACTTAACCCAAGTCTAATACATAGGAAACATTGCAATCATGATTTTTAATCAATCAGGTAAAAGTAAAAAGCAGAGAGAAAAGTGAACATAGAAAAGCAGAAAATATAATGAAATAAATATGAGATAGTGATAAATCAAATACACATTAAATATACTATGTACATACAAAGACAAAAAAGATAAAATATAGGATTTTGAATGTTTTGCTACCAAGACATGATATATGTTTGAGATAGATTTATTTTTCCTAATTTAAACATTATACAACATATACATGTATTGAAACAATATATCAAACCCCATATATACATAGGATTTTTATGGTTTAGTGTATCAGTGAAAAAGAAATCTTTTGGGATGAAATAAAAGAATTGCTTCCATCAAATTAAATCTGCAAATTTAAATTAAGTTCCATTTCCTTTTCATTTCTTTGTTTTTAACCTTTCAACTTTATCTTCTACATATTAGCATGTAGATTCATAATTAATTAAAAATGCTTTGAGTCTCAAGATAAAAATCTGGATTTTTAACTCTTTAAAAATATCTGAAATCCAGCATCAAGAGAGATACACTACCCTGGCCATTGAGAAAGGAGGTCTATCATCATGTTTTAAATCCAGAAAAGGTGTAATGTCATACAACCTAAGGCATTTGTAGAGATGTATTGGGAAAGGGGCAGAGGAATAAGGGTGGCTAATTGGGGGGGGGGGCTTTTGGTGGTAAATCTAATTTCAGAATTTATATATATATATTATATTATTTCATTAGAAGCTTGTTTGATTGTTCAACAAATAAATTTCTGAATAAAAAAGAGAGATACAATAGTATAAAAAAAAGTTTCAAAAACTTTGTAGCCTTAAAAATGGCTTTCCAAAATTATAACTGAAACACAGGGGGTCAGAATGCTAGGGGAGGGTGTATAAGTTTGGTTGCCAAAGATGTTTAAAAATCTTTCTAATTTCAAAACTATGAGATTTATACATAGTTGCAAAGAATTTTGATCATTGTGAAGGAACAACAATTGCAAAATATGGGTTAAATAATTAAAAGTTCTATTACTTTCCTTAGAAAGGAATTTAGGTAGTATGTCTTGTGAGGACTAAATAGTATTCCATTGTATAGGAAATTCAATAACAACCACAATTAAATTAGGTGGATCACCTAACTTTTATGAGCTCTTTTTGTTTATAGGTACATGGGATTGAACCCAGGGTTGCTTAATCACCGTGCCACATTCTCAGCTCTTTATATTGCATATATATATGCATATACATTATATATATTATACATGTTCTATATATTTTATATATATGTTATATATATGTTATATATGTTTGTGTTTGTGTATGTATTTTTTTCAGTCTGGTTTTTATTTTTCTGATACTTAGTTGTGTATTTGGTGCTGGATCCTTGTGCATTGTCAGGCAAGCCCTCTACTACTAACAGGGTCTTATTAAGTTGCCTAAGTCTCACTAAGTTGCTGAGAGTGGCTTTGAACTGGGAATCCTCTTGTCTACTCCTCCCCAGTTGCTGAAATTATAGACATTTGCCCATGTGCCTGGCCTTTAAAAAGTCTTTTGAACCAAACAATTTTTATTATTTCCAAATTCATCTCAACCACTCTGTTGTTATTTATAAAATGCTGTAATTTCCTAAGCTTTGCTCCTTTGTCTTTGAAACTATGATTAAAAATACATAAGAGAAACGAAAACTGATTATTAAAATAAAAATAGCTTCAATGAAAGGGCAATGTTTTATAAATAAGGATGTTAACAATGAGGGAGATCTAATTAGCCAGGAAAGCACACATTAAAATACTTTTAAATAAAATACTTCTTAAGAATGGCAATGAAAAGAATTGGTAATGCTGAAGACCAATAATGAAAACATTATTCATCAGCCTTTTCCCTGAGGTTTCTAGAGCTTCCATTTAAAATACAGCTGGATGGTATATTTTGAATAAACTCCAAAGAATTGAGCAATAGAGCTGCAGAAATATTATTTAACATGCTGCTATTGACTGAACTTTATGTATGATTCAGACTGCAACAAAGTTAAATGAGAAACCATCAAACTTCAGGTGTCATATTAAAAAAAGTTGGATATAATGATGATTTTTTAAAGTAACATTTTTATTTGGAAGGAAGTTGGAAATATAACTGTTACTTTCTCTATCCATTATTGCCTTCTAATACATCCATTTCTGAAGCACAATACCCTTAGTTGCTTATACCCAAGTGTACAAGAAGGACAAAAATAATTGATTCTTGCTTTAAATTCTTTTTTTAAACCAAAGGCCTCTACACAATTCATAGCTGGTCAATAGCTATCTAATGTATTCCACTTTAAATATTTTTAACAATTTATCTTATTTAGTACTACTACACATACCTTTGTGTTTTCTATCAATGTATATAGGATGAAACCAGGCTTTCCATCTTCTTTTATCATAACTTTATTCTCAATGTCTATAAATATACCTGGCTGAAGAAATATTTGTTGAATAGAATGAATAAATCTTTTGTAGACTGGAAGTTATACATTATGCATGCAATCACACAATTAACAAATATTCAATTGTCATCTAATATGTATTGTGTATTTTGAAGTGGTACTCAAAACACATGAATGAGCTTGAAGCCATATGGAAATGTCTTTATTAAAGTATCATAGAATTTTGTAACTATAGATCATGGATAAAATGTCAATTATTGTTATATATTGGAAATATTAAAAGAGACTACTTTCTGAATTGATAGAAGCTTTCCATATTGTGGGAAAATGTTGCTATACTGCTTAATGCTGATTTATTACATGACTCAGTGGTGAAGTGTAACTATTCTCATATTTGCATGTTTTGCTGCATGAAGATCATCTGCTTTCATTAATCATATTATGTTAGTATATTTAAAAACTAGTTTTCTATTTGATAGACCAATGAAGTATAGGTATAAAGAAAATGCAGGTTATTCTTTCTAAAGAACGTATTTAGAATGTTTCTACAAGTTTTGGTAAATGAGAAAAAATTGAAAAATTTTATATTACATATGGCCAAGACATTATTTTTCAAAGCTAGCATGGAAAAATTACATTCAATGATATTAGCTAAATGTACTTCTTATTCTTCATTAAGAAAATCACAACCCTAAAAATTATACTTTACATTTACTTAAAGCACATTAAAACAAATCACATATATAAATTTTATATAATTCCCTAAAATAAGTTTGCTCTACCATATGTAGATTATTTTGGTGAGGTACAACAGGAGATCATCAGAGAGAAGTGAACATAAATTAAAATCCTTACCCATTCGTAATCTATGATCTAAGTAAAAATGCCTAAACTTGTGATATTCAGTTTTTCAATCTATAAAACGTGTGATTTCATGACGTAAGGAGCACAAAACACCAGATTACCTATCAATAATAAATTTAATAGATGTAATACATTACTATTTTACAAGGGGTTGCACTGTGGATTTTCACAAGAGAATTCAGTTTCTCTTCCATAATCCAGCATTTTTTCTGTACTATTGATTATGCACTTACAAAGCAAAAATATAGATTTGAGAAAATGCACACTCAGTTTTAGGAATGAAATCACCATGAAATTACAAAGTATGTGTGCAATAGCAGAGAAGAATCTCATGCTCCTGACTATCTTTATAGACTCATCTGTCTGATTACTTAAACATTTATTCAGTTTATGTCTATTGAATTATCACTCTCTTTGAAGGGATGTGCTAGCCTTGATGGTACTGTGATAACAGAAGAGATTTGACTTTGCCCTCAAGGCACTTACTATTTACTAAGGAAGAATGTAATGAAGTCTAAGGGCATTAAAACTGATTTCTAAAAACTTGGGGTGCTTTCTTTGAAGATAAAAATAATTGGAGATACAAATAAATGCATCAAAAAGGATCTGATTTTTCTTGGGGATTATTGTGGTAATGGCTACATAGCTAAAAACCTGGAAGATATTAATTTTTAAGGTTTTGAAACAAATAATTGACTTTATATAAATTATAAGGTATTATTTATGCTTCATACTTTATATGCTGTTAATAGTAAATAACAATAATGATAAAGTTGTGTTTTTAAAAGTGTATGCTGAAAGCTTAAGGTTACCTCTAAATATATACATATGTGCTAATTAAATTTGCATTAAATATGATATATTCAAATTTTAACAACATATAATTCATACATAACATAAGTGTTATATAAGCAATATTATAGATGCATATGTTTGCATATAAGAAATTTCTGGCTTATTATAAAATAAATATATATGATGATGTAATTCAATAATATGTAAAATAATTCCTACACCATACAAGCATTAAATAATAGAAAATATTAAACAAGAAAAAGTAGCATTGAATGCAAATAATAACACTCAAAAATTGAAATATAATATCAAAAATATTTAATACTAAAAATTTACAATTCATTGAAAAATTTTTAAAACATGAAAAGCATTAATTGCCCAAAGAGTCTTCATCCTGGCTCCATGAGAAAGCAGACGTAAGTGACGTTCATTGAACGGTGAAGAGTATATTGGAAAGCACATTCAAGATGGTGTTAGGGTAAATGTTTTATATAAGTTCCTTTCCTTTATTTAATGATGACATTTTGGTGTTGATAAGATTAATATTGCCTTTGTTAATTAAAATTTTAGTTACTGAATTTATGCTGAGGTATTCCTCTAATAATAATACTTTGTATTTCTCCTGATGGATTACCTACAAAAATTGTAGCTTGTGAGCACTCAAATACTGGAAAATGCAGTAAACACTATTAGGTCGGAAATTAATAAGTTAAAGTAATTTCATAGCAGGTTGACAGCATTCTACAGAATCACAGGTCAAATCTATCAATTTTAAGGCTTATTTCACTTTCAAATATCCCCTCCCTTGGATAGTCACTCATAAATATGCTATGCATGCAAAACTATTAATATTTATTTGATTTGTAATTATGATTCTAGCAGCAAAAAGAGGCACGCATATATATTTATAGCATGTAAAATGCTACTGGCATGACCAACTGATTGTAGTATGACAGCTTTTCCTCTACTTATTCTTTCCCACTTCACCAAATAGGTGGACCTTAACTTTCAGATCCACATAATGGGGTTTCTATCTCATTCTTGCTTCCTACGTAACATCAGGAGATTTCTTAGAACCAGTAATGTCTACATTATTGGGAAGCTTCAGCTCCTGAAGCAGAAATATCCTTTTCTTTTTCTTTTCCCAAATTTTGAACAAATATTTCTCTAGATTGAGCTTTAAGTCAGATTTAAGCTTTAAGGCCTGCAGCCTTCTACACAATCCTAATGGCTTGTTTTCTAGATCAACGTCATTTTACTTGGTCATTTTGTGTGATCTAAAACTCAGGAATCCTCTCATGAATTCAAGCAAAATGTTGAATTTGCAGATGATAAAAGGCATCAAGGAAAAGGTGACAACTAAATGATGTACCAATATAGTTTAAAAAAATATTTTTGTGAAGATCATCTCTCTTGTAGTAAATGTAAATTTGAACACGATTGTCATTTGCTAAGTTTGCTATACAACAAATGGCTCCATCCTCTGAATAGTTACTTACAGAACAGGCATTATTTTTGTGGACAAAATATGATGCAGGGAGATTTTGAATAAAACTGTGTAATTCTTAGTAAGGAAGAATGTCTCAAATCTTAAAAATATTTTTGGAAATATGTTGGAGATAGAGGTAACTGACCCTAAAGTATTTCATAATCATCAAAATACATAATAATATTTTAATAATAACATTTGCTTGCTATATTTTTCTAACTTTTTCATGATGAAAATAACAAGTGTTTTTTATTACCCTGTCCATTGTCTTATAATATAAAGTCATCAGGAAATTAATTTAACCAGATTATTAATAATATGTTATTTTTTAACATTCTGAAAAGCATAACATACTATTTTACACAACATGTCTTTAAAGATATATGTAACGTTTTGATACTAAACACTACTGTATAAGTTAAAATTTTCTTCCTGTGAAATATCAATATCAGCTGGTAATGCTAATTCAATTCAAGCAATAAGTAACGGTTATGTAGGGGGCTTCAATCAAATGCAGTGTATCCACATTCGATTTGTACTTATACATGTATTCTATGGACATTTAAACAACATTATTTCTAAATATGCAAATGATTGCAGTGAAAATGAATATAAATAATCTTCAGATAACATGTAAATCTTTAAGTGTATAATTAAATGTACAAAGAAGAAGTTTGGAATTTAAGTTAAAAGGAGATTAATTTGTGTAAAATGATTGAGCTCTTGAATATTAAATTAATAATCTTTTGTCTCATCACTGGTTCTGATGCTCTCACCAGAAACCAAGAGAAAATATTTGCAAAATAAAATACAATATTGCATGTTTATGATGGGCTTTAAAACATATCAACTGCATCGTGGTTATACGATACTTTTTGTGTTCTTAAAAATGCTTACAGTTTTTTTCAGGAAAATTTATCTTCTAAAAAGTCACCAAGTATTCTGTCATTATTTTTCATAATGACAGCAAATGCAGGAAAAAAGTTCCATATCACCTTTCACATTTAGTGCATATAAACTTAAAAAGTGATCAATAGGCAGACACCTCTGTAAAAAGCTTTCAGCAAGTGCTCCATAAATGTCAAGGCAAAGGAAATGTGGTGTTTTATCTTTGTTTTCCTAACTTACGAGAATTGTCGGGAGGAGAAAAAAGACATAAATTATGATATTGCTGAATAACTACTCGATAAATGACTTATACCCAAATGATTAAGGTCAAGAAGGGGGAGGAAAAGTAGGAGAGAGGCAGTGATGCACAGAAATAGAGAAACAGGGAAAGAGAATGTATGTTTTTGACACCAAACACTTGTGTTTTTTTAAGACAATGACAGAACATTTGAGATTTTGAGTGTTTTCTAAAAACCATTAAGTTATCTATTTTAAAGGTAAATTAATCCTCACTGGGGAAAGATTAAGGTGGCCTTAAATCTCTACTAGCTCCTGATTAAATACTCAATGTGATTCTGAAGAACAGTAGAAGGGCATAAAGAGCAAATGCAGGGCCATAGAATAAAGAGCAGTTTATTTTCTGCAGATCCTTAGCTGCAGAAAATATTCGAACTCTGTCAGTGCTTCTGGGTAACGAAGTAGTAGCAATTCATAAAAATAAACTCTATGGAACTCTGAGATATTTTATAAATTTCTATGCAATATTTTATTGAAGTAATACATTATTTTGTTTCAAGATTCTGAAATTAGTTGTTTGGGGGGCTGATTGTTCTGAAGCTTCTTTACTCCCTTTATTTCCTGTTAATATAAACAGGTGCAGAGTTGCATGTGTAGGTGCTGCCCATTACTTCTATCATCCAGTTGAAAAACAACAGAAATAGATCAAGGAATGTCAAGAGATGACAACACCATTATTATAGAATTACATATTTTCACGAAATAGGAGTTAAAATTTTAGATTACAAATATACAACGTTTTTTAGCTTTCAAGTAACAAGTCATCTTTTCCATTCTTTTTTTTTTTTTAGTAGAGGATGGAGATGTGTGAGAGATTCCACTAAAACTATATACCACATTTTTATGAATGTCTTATTTAAACTTGTAAATATTCAATTCTATGAAGACTAAGAGTTTTGATAATAACAACAGAATTTCAGTACTCACAAAAATTTATACCTGAAAGTAATAAAGCACAAATGGAGAAGTGAGAATTTTGTTACTGACAAGTTTATTTAATGTTCATTTTTGTGAATAATGTGAATTATTTAAGAAGACTTGAATGGGCTGTCTTGATTGTGCTCAGTGCTCTGAGTGTCCTCTTACCTAAACAGAAATTCTCATAGAACACTGAGCAGGAGAGAAATGGACAGGAAGGACATGAGAAGTTGAGACTAAAGCCTATTATTTATTAAAGCTATATTAAATGCATGCATGGTGATCAAGTATCTACATTCATAAACACTAATATTTTAATGTTCATAATGTCTAGAACTCACTAATGAGGAAATACATTAATTTTGGTGTTGGTGGTGTCCTGGTTTTGGTGGTGGATACATGAATACATGTATTTTCCAAATTATAGAATTGCACGTTTAAAATAATGAATTTTACTCTTTGTAAATGTGTGAACATCTTTATAAAAATTTTTTAAATATATATTATTTTTAAAATTCTCTCATAAGTCAGACTCTACATATAAAACAAAAAACTTCTAATGCAAGTAATCTGCACAAAGTTGAAATGCAAGTAACTTGCAAAAATTATTGACTTTATCATTTAAATAATATCAAATTAATTCAAATATTGAGAAATAAGTAAAACTTCTAGTCTTTGATGTTTATTATATATAAACATGTTTCAAAGCTCCAACTATGTACTTATATAATATGTGATTATTTTAAATACGTATACAGATGGGGATGTAGGCAAATGGTAGAGTGCTTGCTGAGAGCATGAAAGAGGCCTGGGCTCATCTCTGACACTGCCAAAAAAAAATGTTGGGCATGGCAACACATGACTGTAATCCCTGTCACTCAGGAGGTTGAGACAGGTGGATCACAATTTCAAGGCCAGTTTCAGATATTTAGAGAGACTTTTTCTCAAAATAAAGAAAAAAAGAAAGGACTGGCCATATAAACGAGTAGTAGAGTGGCTCTGGTTTCAATCCCAGGTACCAAAAAAAGTACATATTTTAAATATTTGTATTGTAAGCATATTTGAATTTTTATTAAATAATATCAATATCTATTTATATTTTAATATACTACAATATTAAATATACAGGATTATTTTTGTCTGTAAATCATATTGGATTAACTTGATAACATTATCAGTTATTATTGTTAACTGTTTAAATTCTGTTATACTTAGTTATATTTTATTTAGAAATGGTCTCAAACTTAGAGATAAATGTAATACAGAGAATTTTTTGTAATTTTCTGAACGATTTGAGAGAAAATTACCCAAATGATGCTTTAGTATTTTATATATATATCCCGCAAAGAAGAAAATTATTTTATGTAGATGCAATACAAATATCTAAGTTTAGACTTTGATGTGTTCCTACTGAGTAATTCACTAATTGTCTAAAAAAATTTCTCGTAGTTGAATAGACTGATTTGGCATTCTGCATTGAATTCATTGTTAAGATCCATTAGATTCTATAATTTTGATCATACATCATTTCTTGATAGCAGAAATCTTGACACTTGGCCAACTATTTTGAATGCTACCTCCAAACTATGTTTCTTTGATATTTCTTATTCCGAATATTTACATCTGTCTTTGCGGAGAATATCAAGAATATCTGATATGATGCTGTGGTCTCTGTCAGTTGATCTCCCCATGTATACTCACTCACCTTGCCTGAACTGCACACTGTCCACAGGCTCTATCTCTAGAGGACTTCTTCAATTCACTTGCCCTGATCCAGTTATGCCAGGCCGTCACCCTCTGTCATGGAAATACTCAGCATCCCCTTCTGATCCAATATGGCTCTGGTTTTACCAACATACATCCATAAAATTATACTTTACTCATTCCCACCTAATGTCTTTAAAACTGATTTATTCAGGAAGGGAAAGGAAGGAGGAAAAGAAAAAAAGGAAAAATGTAATACATTTAAATTTCTAGTGAGGTTTAATTTATATAAAATATAATAAAATTCACTCTTTAACTAAACATTTCTGTAAGTTTCCATAAATAAATCCACTTGTGCAACCACCAGTAAGTGTAAATGTTTCCACCATCCCTAAGAAATGTTTTGTGCCTACTGAAACCCTTCCTAGTACCAAATGATAATACTTGTCTGCTTTCTGTCACTGTAGTTTTGCCTTAAAGTTGCATGGAAATGAAATTATAAAGTACATAATATTATTTTTGTTTTGCTTCTGCAAATTGTAAAGATGCTATTAATATTAATTCATGCTATTACATATATTAATAGTGTTTCATTGTTATTGATTCACCATTATTTAGCTATTCACTTGTTAATAGATGTTTTTGGAGTGGGGATCTTATGATGAATGTTTCTATGAATATTTGCTCATAAATTGCTGCATGAATGTTTTGATTTGACTTTAATTGAACTAGTTGATCAGATGATAAACATATATTAAATTTTACAAGAAATAGTCACACTATATTCTAGTGATGTAGTACAATTTTAGATTCCCATCAGCAATGAATATATATCATAGATATTTTGCATACTGAGCAATAAGTGACATTGTTCTGTCTCAAAATGAATACATGTGTATTCATATTTTGTTGAACTTTTAACTTACATTTCATGAGGACTTAGGGAGTTTTAAATAGAGCCATGAAATAGAATTAGTTTATGAAAAAATACAATTTTTATTTCTTTTTTCTCTTCCCAGAGTAGTATGTTACTACTCTTAGATATGTTGTGTTTCTTTGAATGTAGGCCTTTGTGAACAGAAAATAGTACATTTACAGGTAAAATAAATTAAATTTGTAATATTATTGACTACATTATATGATACTTAATTTTTATGTTAATATTATGGATGAAAATTTAATATTGTATCATCTTGATATACACAGCATGGTAATTAAATGCTAGGTAATGATTTAATTAAAGAACAGAAGTAATTATGTTAGTAAATGTGAAAAATTCTGTTCCTAAGATATGAGAAGTTAAGTGTCTATAAAATCAACATTTTGCATATGACCATGTGTATGTTCAATACATCCAGCACATATGAAAGGAGATGACATGTAGCGAAGGCTGTGGTTGGTAAGTGGGATGTGATATCTAGAAGACTGGAGTAATAACAATTCCAAAAGTCAGTGAGCAAAGCTGTAAGGGGGAATTTGTGGTTCTTCAATTTAAATAACCAACAAAGCATATTCATCAACATATACATGGCATAAGATAGAATTTATTTTCTTTCAGTCTTTATTGTTGTTACCAGTTGCCAGAAGTACATTCAGTATCAATTATTTCTTGCTTGTTAATAGACATTAATTGTACTGAATGCCATAGAATGACCAGCAAAAATACTTCTCATTTTTCCCTTGATATGATTAATTTCTGTTTTATGGATGTAAGTGTAAATTGAGTGGAACTTCAATAAAATTTCTTAAGGTGGTAGTTAGAAGTTGATGTTGGCTGTCTTAAACTGTGCATGCTTATTCTTATTTGCCTTTTCCTTTCTCATTTTCTTATTTCTTGGAATATTAACATTGTGAATGAATCACCAGAAGCCATCTTAGAACTCTCAGTGTTTGGTATGTGTGCACTCATGACAACCTATGCTTACACGCTTTACTTTTTCAAAGATTCTAGAAGGACTCTCACACACAAAAACAGTATGCATTTTTATCAGCTTGCTTAGAAAAAATAGTCCAATAATCTATTTTTCATTGTATTTCTCTAAAGGTAAAGTGCATTTCCCATGTTGAGGAAAGAAATAAGGAATAGATATTTCCTTGAATTGATAGACATGACATTTGTGCAAGTAGAGAGAATGAATCACAAAAATGGACTAGGAAGAAGAAAGGTAAAACATAGAAGCTGAAACTAATGTTATCAACCCAATCTGTTATCTGAGTTCCAAAGTTAAACATAGTATTGCAATGTCAGCATTTCTACAGTAAAGTAGAGCACTATAAATATCCACTGCTTGGAAGCGTTATTTGACCTATAAAAATCACCATCCCAACTGTACTTGCTGCAGAAATTGGATAATGGTTGTCTGCAAAGTGGCAGTCTCTCTTTACAGTCTGGCTGAGCAGAGAAGTAAAGCTCATATAAAATGACAGCAAAATATGTTATGAATTTTCAATTTTGGACTGACATGTTTTTTCATTATATATTTGCAAGAATTACCAGATTTAATCTAGTGTCCTGAATAGTGTCTAACTGAAACTGTGACTTTTCATTTCCAAACGGTGCTAAAACTCTAGTCAGATGGTATAATTGCATAAAGTTTATAATTGGGATTGATGAAAACATACTATTTGCTATTTCAAAACATGTGTTCATGTTTTAGTGATAGAGACTTGAATGTGTTTGAAATATCACAAAACACAATTTTATGTGTTTGGAAATCAATAGGCTTATCTTTATCTTATCTGGAATGTGTTCTGTGTTTTTGACTTGTCGGAGAAATGTTTATAGCATAAATCCTCTAGTATTTTACTCACTGCAGAAAATGTCCTTAATTTTTTAAAAATATGCATTTCATACTTTTCACAGAACTTAGTGTTTTCATTAGACATCAGTCTAAGGGCAATAGATTTATTTACAGTTTACTTAACCATGCTCACTTCAAAAATGATTTCTTGCTGAGTGTGGTGGCACATGCCTGTAAACCCAGTAGCTCAGGGTTACAAATTTAAAGCCAACCTCAGTAATTTAGCAAGGTCCTAAACAATTTAGCAAGATCCTTCCTCAAAATAAAAAATAAAAGGGCTAGGGATGTGGTTCAGTGCTTAAGCCCCTCTGGGTTCAATACTCAGTACCAGAAAACCAAAGTTATTCCCTACCTATCTTCCATAATAGTGCTGTGAGTATTGCTATCAAACTTCTGATGTTAATTTTTTTTACTTCTATCTAACCTAAAAAAGTTTCATTGTATTCATGTGCATTTAAACAAAAGACAACTTCCTGCAAACATATATTATTCTTTTTTATGGAATAATATAATTAAGATCAAAATACAAAATTGACATTTTAAAATGACATAATTCCCCCATATAATCGAGATAAACCAAATTAATATTGTATTTCTGATGAATGAAAGTGATGATGTAGCTATAGTAATAATATATGATAAAATGAATATTATTCTTGATGCAAACCTGAATGAAATACTATTTTATATTTAATGAAGGAACATCCAAGTTCTTACAATAAAATTACAAAATAAGGTTATTCAGTAGCATTGGCTTGTGTCTGTTTCCCTACACTAGTGGGTATCATTAACATGTTCAGCATAGAGAAAAAAATCATACTCTATTTTCTTTTGGTCATTTTAAACAAGACCTTTTTCAAAGTGACCTGTTCTGATCACTCCTTCAAATCTTCCTTAGTTAAGTAAGTCCTCATTGTTTCTGTCATTGATTCCAGCCATAGCTTCTTGTAGGTTTTTTGGGTTTGTTTGTTTTTTGGATTTTTTGCTTCCCTTCATGCTCACCCTCAATCTACAGCACTAACAGACATTTAACATCTAATTTAGACCATTATTATTACTGATAATCTTTCCAAAATGTATCATATTACTTAGACTACGTCTAAACTCCTTTTCCCTAACTCAAAGGACGCTGCCTACTTCCTTGTTGTGGTTTTTTCATGATTTTTATCCTAGTTCACCTATATTGCAATACCATTTTTTCCTGTTGTATTTTTTGCTTTTCTTTTTTCTCAAATCAAATTCCGTACCTTCAGAAAAGCTTTTTTTTCTTTTTTTTACTTCCCTGGCTAAAATAAGTTACCCTCATGTGGACAATCTTGAATACATTACACAATTTAATTTCTTCAAATTGCATGTTAAAATATCAATGCGATAATTTCTTCTATTATTTTGTGCCCCATCATTCTGAGAATATAAATGTAACAAAAGTATACTTTTGATTAGTTGTTGACCACTTGAAAGAAGCAGGGTAAATGTCAAGACCAGATGATATTACCTGCAATGGAGAGTGCAGAGGAAAAGACTTTTAACAGAAAAAAAAATTAAAAGAAAAAGAATAATAGCACTCCAATTCTCCCATGATCAGAATTTGCTTGCTGTATACTACATGCATAATACCATCCACCTATATCTACAAAAATGCAAATTTTCCTAAATTTTCAGGTTGAAAATGCCATCTGTTTAGCAATCCTTTCCAAGACAACTAGTACTAAAATGTCTTCTATTAAACATCTGGAACTTTGTCTTATTTCATCTAAGTTAGCATAATTTATGTTGCATGTAATTATTTGTACATGTGAATACTGAAAATTTTACCACATATCAATAGTATTAAAAAAAAACAGTAATAACCAAATTCAAAGCCTGCTTCACAGAACGAGTTCAAAGAAGCTAGGTTCAATATCTTCCATTTTCCCTCTGCATGTAGCACCATAAATTGCTTTCTTTTTTGGGTCAGACATAATTATCTAATGCATAAAACACTATGGAATCAGGAAATGGAGGATAAACCCAGCCTTCTTACACTCTCTTGTCCCATAGGCCAAATATTGGCATCTGATCCACACCATTGGCAAAGCCTTCTTGTGGGTCTCCTAGAGACGGATTGTGTGAAAATCATTATTCTTCCTGTTTATCAATAAAGTATCCTGACAAAGTTAACATTATTTCAGAACAGTGCTTACAAGGCAACACTACTAATTTTTGAGTTCAAGGCTTAATTAGTGAGTAGTGTTACGCAGTCATAAGGCTTACATTTTACAAGAGAAACATAAGTGAAAAACTAAATTTAAAAAGCTAGTTTAGAGGACTGTGTGCATCACTGATCATATAAAGAAGTGTGTCCTTGGAACTAGGTAACTCCCTCAGGAAGATACTTAAAGAGACATGCTGTTTGACCAAAAATCTGAATAACAAAAATTAATAATATAAAGGTGTGTACCATAAATTTCTAGGCAGCAGATGTAGAAAATCCACAAGCCAGGAAGAAGGACTGGGATTTAATACAGAATGGAAACAATGTAGACAAAGAATGTGGGGAACTGGGAAAACAATTTAAAAATGAACTTCTTTATTTGGGAAACAGTAAAGGGACTTTATGTCCCTATTTTCTCAATCTCTATCCCTTGATTGCCCCTGAATAGCATCAAGCAAATGCTAAGACTGCATGGAACGTACTTGTAAATCCCAGCACTAATTCAGTTCTTTTATTGTACAGGAAGTAAAACTGAGAAAGAGGCAGGTGAATCTACATCTCCAAAGAAGTATTGCTGATTAGTTATAATCCTGATAAAAATCAGAGTTATTATCCAGCCTCACAGTGTTTTTCTCAAATGGAAAGGTCAACAGCAGTTTAAGGGATAAGCAGATATTTTCTTAGAAATAGCAATAATCTTTTATGAGTCAAAATTAAGTGATTGTGTATAAAAATGTGAAATTAAGTAGATTAAATATGCTTCTACTATATTCTGTGATCCGTCAGCTTGCTTAGCTAATCTCCTTATTAGCTCAAAGATAAACACATAGTTATCTGTGGAAAAGTATCTATATTTTAAATAATTAGCATCTCAATGTTTACTGTCATCTTTTATTAATTTTAATACCCACGTGCTTGTCTCCTTTTAACCTATGTGCTAAATGCTTCTTAACATTGTGTATATTTAGTTTTTTTTTTCATTATGGGGACATGAAACAATAGTGTTCTTATAAATTAGTATCTTAGATTCATAAAATACGTATATTTAGAAGGAGTTTTCAATATTAAAAAGCTTAATATGTTAATTATGCTACAAGAGTTGGAGCACAGGTTTAGCTGCTCAGAAAACAGAGTAAAGTAATGTGCTCTTGGGCTGGAGCGGTGTCTCAGCGTTTTTGGCACATGACTGGCATGCATGAAGCCACAGTTTTGTACCCCAGCACCACACAACAACAGAATGTCAGAGCAGTGACGGTCACATGAAAAGCTAAATAAAAAAAAAATTGATTATCTCTTTTACTCTCTCTCTCTTACTGTACCTCTCTCTCTTTAAAAAAATAATACTGTGTTCTAAGGGTTTTTGCTGTAACTATTCTCTATCAATTCCAGCACTAGGATAGATCGCGTTATTGTTCGTAATTATCTGATCTCCTTTCTTGTAGGGACAGACAGACATGCACAACACACGCTAGTTTATTCTACATAAATTACACTAATCAGCCTGCGCCTCTAAGATGCTGCCAGGATTACACACTCTGAACATTATGATACAGCTTCACTGGAATCAGCCTTGACAATAAAATTTGGGAATAAATTACATACTTTGTGTTATTTTATTCTCTTGCCACTCTATTTTGATCTGCCTCAATAATAACATGACCCAGTTGAAGTAGCCCATGCATCCTGGGTCTTAGAATAGGACTTATAGAAAACATTTGCTGTTGGCACACAGCAAAGATAAAATGCAAACAAAAAAGAAATAACTCTTACGTGTAAGCCATTGAGATCTGGGTATTGCCTTTCTCCAGAAGTATTTAATTAATGAATATACCTAAGGAATACATATTTTTGCCTACAGCTTGAGGGTTTTTTCTTTTTGGTGCACTGAAATATGGTAATTTCATGGGCAACCTCCACATTCACTTTCATGGAGTTTTTATTTTATAGGAGATATAGATTATAAAAAGTGATAATATTGAAAATAAAGAAAACACCATCTTAAAGCACTGTACAAGTCCCTGATAATACAAAACGGTATGTCCTTGGATCTGAACAGTTCTAAGATCTATCTGGATATGGTAATGAAGAAGCCATTTAAAAGGACATAGAATTGAAGCAAAATTTTGAGTAAGAAGAAAACACTAATGTACGAATATCTTGGTTATAAATGTCTAGTCAGTGTATGTTGATAATCCATAGGCCAGGAAGCAGGTCTTGGACCTAACACAGAATGGACATAAAGCAAGTAAGCTTGAACTGGAGCCAGCTGAGAAAGCAGTGGTAGAAAATATTTGGAGTATAGTACCAGGCTGCATGAGCCTTTTGAGCTCAGAAATGCACATTCTAGTCTACTATAAGGGGAATCTACAGTAATCACACTTCACTTAAAACATGCATTCATTTTATTATTAAAAAAATACCCACAACCTCACATCGTTAACTTCATTCTATTGACTTTTGTTCCCTGAACTGTTTGTATATTTTAATTTTTGTCCTTGCTTTCTTAGAAAGTGAAACAAAATCTCTTCTGTTTTCTCAGAATATTTCACTACAATCTTCTCAGTTAACATTATATCTATATTCATAAAGATAATTTCTATTTTGGTAATGGAGAATTAGTATTTAAAGTAGTTTAAGAATCATTAGTCAAAACCTAGCAAGCATCAGCCTTGTTTTCTGAATATGGTAATTATAAACAAAATATTTTATCACTTGCATATTAGGAACATCAGTTTTTTTTTAGAATAGGGCATAAAATAACTAAAATTAAGACAAAGTTACTTAATTAATTATAAAAATTGAACAAAAATTTAGCAAAAAATACCTGGATCTGGAGTTAAAAAAAAAACAAATAAATAAAATCCTGTTTGTATGTAGTCTTTGGCAATTTATTTCATAGAAGTAATGTCCTTTCCCCCTCTATATAATATGAATCATTCAATATTTGTGAGTGCCATAAAGAATATATGTATTTAAAACTAAAAATATGAGGTCAGAGAATATTTATGTGGAGAAGTGGGATTTGACTAGCAAATTGTTTCAGATGTGAAAAGCATATATGATACTGAAATTAAAAGTATATTTGATTCTGAGCTTATTCTAATAGTATCATTCAAGATAATTGCATATATTACATGATCATAAATGCAGGTAAAAAGCTTAACATAGGCTTGATATTGTTGTAAATTATTATTAAATAATTATGCTGCACTTTTTTATGTCTATTTTAAATATTTTTTTTTTCAGTGCTGAGAATTAAACCAGGGGCCTCATGCATGCCAGGCAAGTGCTCTACCACTGAGCTATACTACCACCATCTAGAATTTTTTTTATAGTATTGACCATCTCAATTAGAGAATTCCACATATTTTAATTTTATATTTCTGTGAAGGTAGGTAGAGATTAAAATGATACTAGATTTTCAAATATACTTTGTATATAAATATATATGTTGGTTAACAGACCTAGTATGTTTGCCCAAGTATTCAAAAATACATTTTTTATTTTTTTCAAAGTACAACCCTGGCCATTGAGAAAGGTGGTCTATTATCATGTGTTAAATCCAGATAAGGTGTAATGTTATACATTTTTAGAGATATTGTGGGAACGGGAAGGGAGGGATAAGGGTGGGTAATTGGGGGGGCACTCTTGGGGGTAAATCTAATGTTCAGAATCTATATACATTCTATATTATTTTGTTAAAAACTTGTATGATTGTTCAAAAAATAAATTTCTCAAATAAAAATACATTTTTAAAAATTTTTCAGTGTTTAGGTGTGAAATTAAAGAGAAATTTCCATCTAGTGTCTGGCCCTAATGAGGATGTATTATTCACAATATGGCCTGGTCTTCTGGCTAGATCCCTCCTGCTGGCAAGAAATGTAACACAGCTTGTAGATATTCCCAAATTAGAATTTTTAAGTGTTGGCAAGAAATGTTCACTTTCTGGCAATTGGTACTTGAAGAATTTGACTCTTGTCAGCTTATTTTGCAGTATGATAAATCATTAAATATTCTTTATTCATATGTTTCTATTTACCTTTAAAATTTTACCTTAAATGTCTCTTATGTATAATGGTTATTTTGAAGAGCTAAATAAACTTACTATAGCTTATAATAAAATATATATATATATATTCTGAGCATAGAAGAATTGGTACACAATCTAAACATTGGTGGTCTGTGACTCACTCAAGAAAGCAAATTCATTGATGAGAAATTGGATTCATTTTGGATAAGGAGAAAACTCCTGTCTTTCTCTGTAAAAACATATATGCTAAGTTTCCTTTTCCTCTTGAGGATTAGCATGGTAAATAGTTGTTTGAAGAAGGAAGAGGACCACTGTAAACAGACAAGAAACTGAAAAGCTATCCAATTTTAAGATGATGGACAATTGGAGACTTTTTAGATGAATATCCCTGGTGGATTATAGTTACATTTTAGATAATGCATTATTCTGCATTAGCAGCATTGTGTAAACACCTTATTTTGAATTCTTGTATTACAGAAAAAGAGAATATTTTAATATAATATGCAACTAAATCTTTTTATTGGTTCAACATAGTCTTACATAATGAAGGGTGGAGAAGAAAGGGGGGAGAGGTAATTAAAAAGGGGGATGTTCAATACTGTAGAGTACACTTTACTCCCTTTAGATGCCCAAATATAGCCAGGCAAGCGTATAAATCTGGTAATTTCAATGTTTAAAATACACATAAATGGTCACTTATATCTGACCATATAACTTAGGAGGAATTAGAGATCAGACATGAGATCAGGGAGTGGGGGAAGGGGAGAGATCCTGGACAAGGATACGGTTTAAGCTACTCTGTCAGTACCTATGCACATAAGAAAGGAATTAAAATTTTTTATGTTTCTTTTTTTACTACTTTTTTATTAGATGGATATAGAGATAAATTGAGGGGGAAGCATCAAACATTCAAGAACCCATGTATATATACTTAGTTATCCAGAGCTAATGCCATATCATGGATGCCCAGCTTCCGTTCCCCCTGTTGCTGTTTTCCCCAGAAGAACTCCTGAGTTAAATGGATATCTCATGGAGGACAGAGATCTCCTGCTGAGATGATTCCCCCATATTCCCACCCTCCAGTCTCCTAGGAGTTCTTCCTTCAACATCTCCACCCCATCCCACTCCCAACACCTCCAAGTATCCTAGGGTGTCATCTCCCTGTTGAATTGAGAATCATACATTTTGAAGTTATTAGCTTAGCCATCTAACATAATGCTTCCCAATGTATTGTAGCTTCCACGGATGAGAAATACCATTTAGCCCTTGAGTCTCTGAGATAGGGATACTTCACTTAGCATAAGTCTTTCCATCTCCATCCATTTGATTTCAAAAGCCATAATATCATCTTCTCTAATGGTGGAGTAGTATTCCATTGTATATATGTACCAAAGTTTTTGTATCCACTCATCGAGTGAGGGGCATATGGGTTGGTTCCATAATCTAGCTATAGTAAATTGAGCTGCTATAAACATTGATGAGGCCATATCACTATAATATGCTAATTCTAACTCTTTTGGGAAAATACCCAACAGTGGGATAGCAGGGTCATAAGGTGGTTCCATCCTTAATTTTTTCAGGATTCTCCACACTGCTTCAAGAGTGGTTGAAACAGTTTGCAGTCCCACCAGCAGTATAACAGTGTTCCCCTCTTCCCACAGCCCCTCCAGTATCTGTTGTTGATGGAATTTTTCATTTTTGCCACTCTTAACAGGAGTGAGGTGGTATCTCATTGAAGTTTTGATTTGCATTTCACTTATAGCTAAAAGATGTAGAGCATTTTCTCATATATTCATGGGTTTCTGGACTTCCACTGGTGACAAGTTTCTTTTAAGATCCCTAGCCCATTTATTGATTGGATTATTTGTGATTTTGGGGTTTAGTTTCTTTAGTTCCTTGTATATTCTGAATATTAGCCCTCTGTCCGAGGAGTAGCAGGCAAAGGTTTTCTCCCATTCTGTAGGTTCTCTCTTGATGCTCTTGATCAGATCTTTAGCTGTGCAGAAACTTTTTGGTTTAATTGCATCCCATTCATTTATTCTTCATTTTACAGCTTGAGCCATGGGAGTTTTGCTAAGGAAGTAGCTGCTGACTCCTATATGTTGTAGTGATGACCCTACTTCTTTTTCTAGTAAGTTTAAAGTTGTTGGCTTAATATCCAGATCTTGACCCATTTTGATTTAATTTTTGTGCAAGGTGAAAGATAAGGATCCAGCTTCAGTTGTCTGCACATGGCTGTCCAGTTTATTGATTTGCGTATGTTGATCCAGCCTTGTTTTCCTGAAATGAAGCCCACTTGATCGTAATGTATTATCTTTTTAATGTGCTTTTGTATCTGATTAGCTAAAATTTTATTAAGGATTTTTGCATTAATGTTCATCAGGGAAATTGGTCTGTAGTTTTCTTTCCTTGACATATCTTTGTTGGGCTTTGGAATCACTATAATAATTGCTTCATAAAAAGTGTTTGGGAGTGATCCCACAGAGCTTGTAGAGGATTGGTTTTATTTCTTCTGTGAAGGCTTGGTAGAATTCTGCTGTATATCCTCTGGACCTGGGCTTTTCTTTGGCGGGGAGAGTTTTCATTGCTGCTTCAATTTCGGTATCTATGATAGTTTGGTTTAGATTTTCAATGTCCTCCTGTGTTAAATAGGGGATGCCCTGTGTGTCCAAGAACCTGTCAATGTCCACCAGGTTATCGAACTTGGCAGAGTATAAATTTTCAAAGTAGGTTTGGATGATCTTCTGGATCTTGGATGAGTCTGTGTTGATATCCCCATTTTTGTCTTTGATTTTTTTGATTTGCTTCATTTCATTCTTCCTTTTGGTAAGGTTGGCAAGGGGTCTGTCAATTTTGTTTATTTTTTCAAAAACTAACTCTTAGTTTTGTTAATAGTCTGTATAGTTTTTTTTTGTTCTCAATTTTGTTGATTTCAGCTCTGATTTTGGTAATTTCCTGTCTTCTGTTAGCTTTGAGGTTTGACTGTTCCTCCTTTTGTAGTCATTTGAGGTGAAGCATAAGGTTATTTATCTGATCTCTTTCTAGATTTTTGACGTATGCACTCAGTGCTATAAATTTACCTCTTAAGAATGTCTTCATACCATACCAGAGGTTTTGATATGTTGTTTCCTCATTCTCATTCAATTCCAAGAACTTCTTAATTTCTGCTTTCATTTCCTCTTTTACCCATCCTTCATTTAAGAAGTAATTATTCAATTTCCAGGTGTTTGAGTAGTTTCTATTGTTACTCATGTTGTTGATTGCTAAGACCATAGCATTGTGATCTGACAGAATACATGGGATTATATCCACTTTTTTATATCTGTTAAGATTATCTCGGTGAACTAGGATGGGGTCTATTTTAGAGAAGGATACATGAGCCGCGGAGAAGAAGGTAAATTCCACCTTAGGATGGAATATTCTGTAGATGTCTGTTAAGCCTGATTGATTAATAGAGTAGTTCAGATTGGAGAAGTCTTTATTGATTTTTTTGTTTTGATGATCTGTCTAGAGTTGACAGTGGTGTGTTGAAGTCCCCCAGAATTATTGTGTTGAGATCAATGAGGGGTTAATGTCCTTAAATATTTTTCTATATATTTGGAGGGGTTGTAATTGGGGGCATAAATGTTGATTATTGTTATATCTTCTTGATGGACTGTCCCTGTTAGTATGATAAAGTGACCCTCTTTGTCCTTTGTGTCTAGTTTTAGTTGAAAATTGATTTTATCAGGAATTAGAAACACCATGCCAGCTTGCTTTTTTGGGCTGCAGGCCTGGTAGACATTTTTTTATCCTTTCACTTTCAGCCTGTGTCTATTTTTGAGTGTCAAATGTGTTTCTTGCAGGCAACATATTGTTGGATTTTGTTTTTTGATCCAGTGGGCCAGTCTGTGTCTTTTAATTGGGCATTGAGACCATTCACATTCAAAGTTAGAATAGATACGGAGGCTAGGTCTCTGACTTTATATCAATTACACAGTTTTGAGTCATCTTGAAAGTCAGTTTAGGTATAATATGATTATTGACTCGCCCTTGTTTAAGGATTTAGGATATAATTGGCATTTTCTTCTGAATGGACAACATCCTTGAGGATGTTCTGTAGTGCAGGATTTGTGTTCATGTATCTTTCTAGCTTGAGTTTATCGTGGAAGTATTTAATTTCCCCATCACATTTGAAGCTGAATTTTGCAGGGTATCTTATCTTTGCGTGGAAGTTGTTATTTTTCAACACTTGAAAGATATTGTTCCAAGCTCTTCTGGCCTTCATTGTTTCCTCTGAAAAATCCATAGTGATCTGAATTGGTTTGCCTCTGAATGTGATTTGGGGCTTTTTTCTAACTGCTTTTAGAATTCTCTCTTTAATTTCTCTGTTGTTCATTTTGTATATGATATGTCTTGGTGAGTTTCTCAATTGATTAGGTCTATTTGGTGTTCTTTAAACATCTTGGATGTGATGTTCCAGATCAATTGTAAAACGAGGGAATTTCTCACTTATGATTTCGCTTAAAATGTTCTTTAAGCCTCTTGTTTGCTGTTCGGAGTTTTGCTCCCGGCCAATGATTCTCAGATTATTATGCCTCATCTCATCAAATATTACTTGGAAGTTCTGAATGTGTAATATGTGTTGTTTATCTTGTTTATCTTCTTTGAATTCTACATTGTTTGGCCTATATTCATTGATACTTGTTCTTCAAGAGCTGATGTTCTATTTTCAGTGGAGTCTACTCTGGTGTTGGTATCTTCCAGTGAAGATTTGAATTGGTTAACCATGTTTTTCAATCCTGATAGCTCTGGTACATCTCTTTTCAGAATGTCTATTTTTATAACTGATCCTTGTATAGCTGATCTTTCATCTCATGGAATTGTTCCCTTATTTCCCTGTAGAAGTTGTCTCTCATCTCTTGAAATTGTACTCTGATCTCTTTCCTTATTTCATCTCTCAACTCTTTGATTGCATTACTAATCATAAGGTTGATACAATGTCTTTGGTTTTCATCTAGGACTCCAGCTATGGAATCCTTGGTTGGAGAGCTGAAGGGTTGAGAAGTAGAGTTATTTCCCCTTTTCCTCATTTTCTGAGTCAGAGAGCTCATCTTGTACTTCAGTCTTGTTACTCTTGTGGTGTAATTGGAGCTTCTTATGGCTTTGCTTTGTTGTGATGGGTTTGAGAGAGCTCTCACAATATATTATGATAGCACACCAGTACCCGTTTTGAAGCATGTCTATTTCATCAGATAGTAGGGTCTCTCTGAAAGTGGGGAGAAGGAATGGCTAGTAAGTCAAGGAGGTGAATTGGGGAGGTATAAAATCACTAAAATCACTCTTGCCTTAGAGTAAAGAGGAACAAGGGATTAGGGAGCAGTAGGTTATTCTATTAGGACTAAGGAGAAACATAGAAATGGGGTGCAGGTAGGGTAAAGACTTGAGGTGAGGATGAGAGAAAAATGCTTATACTTAGGGATTACCAGAGTACAAGGGAGGAAGAAGTTAGTATCGGGTGTGGTTATCTTCACTCACCAGAGGCTGAGGCTATTTTGCTATCATTAAATGTTTTCCTGACAGGAATCCAATGTTATAAGTATAGCAGTAGGGTTCAAGATAACATAGAGAAAATAAGAGCCAATCACCAATACATACACATGGATAAATATCTACATCCACCAATACCAAATTCAGTATTACTTGTAAAGCAAGAAAGGAAAAAAAACACAAAAAAGCCCCCAGTAATGTTAAAAATTTTTAAATATTATATTCCAGCTGGATTCCCATTTAAAAAAAAAGGAAAAAATGAGAAAAAAATACCAAAGAACCAAGAGGTAAACAAAAAAACAAAACTAGTTGGGAAAGTTCTGAGTTTTTCTGCCCCCTAGGTCAGCGAGTATGTACCATGGCGGGGGGGGGGGTGCGTTCATATCTATCATCAAGCTGGGGAATTCTTTGGAGTTGAGCTTGTTGGGGGAGAAGCAGTTTGGTTAAGTCCAGTGGCCTGGTTTTCTAAGTGGATCTCCTCAAAATTTTCTGTTGCAAAGGGGTATTCAGCTCTCCCTGGGTTGAAATCCTGAGATGATTACTTTCTGCCTATCCACACTCTAAAAATTTCTTGGACCTGGTGCTCAGAAGTGTAGACAATTGAGTTGATCCTAGTGTAGATGTGTGGGTCTCTGACTGATCCAAGGAGAGTGGCCAGCCTGACACTCGCTTCCTCAGGATCACTGGTGACCCACTCTGTGTGTCTGGTGATCTTCAGAAGTCTCAAGAGCTTCTCTGTGGGGTTGACTGGAACCCGCTAAAGATGCTCCAGATCATGCCAGTGCTTATGTGATTCTCAGTTGCAAGCACAAGAGGGCGCCCTACTAGAGAGGTCAAGGCCTAGGAAGCCTTGAGTATGCAAGGAGCTCAGATGATAAGGGGAAGCCCATGCTGCCCCATATATTCAAAGCTTCCTAAGGCAGATATCAAGCAGAGGCTAAAGCAGAGGATCCCCTTTAGAGAGATGTGCCCAGCTGGAGCAAGTTCTGTTCACAGGCTCCTCCATGGAAATCTGGGTGCTGTCCTGCAGGGTGAGGTGATTCTCAGGAGCTTCCCAGAGTCACTGATGGTGGGGTGGTCGCCATCTTGACCTTTTGGTCTTGGGGATTTATCTCAGTGGAGAGAGCACTTGCCTAGCACACACAATGCCCTGAGTTCGGTCCTCAGTCCTCCTTTATTACCTGCACCTCTCCTCGCTGCTCTAGGGGAAATAATCCACAAAGGCCACCGGGAGTGCTGTGCAGCAGTCCAGGTGGCCACGGTGGGTGAGCCAGAGGTCCTCCTCACACCCTGGAAAAGAGGAGAGAATAGCAGCAAAGACCCCGGGGGCAAAGCAGTACAGTCCAGGCAGTGAAGAAGGGAAGAACCTTGGAAACACAAAGGCATGTCCTTCTCCAATGCAATGTGGTCTCTTCCTGCAATTTAATTTTTAACTCATTCATAATATAGTGTTTACTTCTAACAATGTTTCACAAAGATGTTGTCAGATCTGAATTCAAATCATAATTTATAACCAAAATACGGTTAAACATATGCAAATTTTCATGTCTTAGAAATAGTGTTTGTAATACCTACCTCAGACCTAACCATAAAATTCTAGTAAAATTTAAAATATTAATGCAGGCTCAATCACAATGGCATTCAGTACAATTTAGCTATTACTAATAGCAATAATAAAGACAGGTTGTAAGCCCATGATCCATGAACAAATAAATAAATTCTAGTTGGATGAAGTCCTGTAGAGCTGTTCAACATGAAAAAAATTCTGTGATAGATGGCAGGCATATTTTCATGTAACATCTAGACACATCTCATAAATAAATTTGTTTTTGGCTATAATTTTCTTCTCAAGACAAGATTATAAAAAGTTGTTTTTCAGAAAAATTTCAATCTGCAGTTTATGATTTAAATGAAATAAAAATGTGTTTATTAAATGCAATCTTAATTTTTAAAAATTCATAAGAATGTTTGACTAGGGAATAATACAAATGTTCAACAATGCTTTCAGCAGTCACATTATGTGTGAAATGGAATAGCATAGAAATATGAGGAGGCAGAATACATCAACTCATATACTGAGATGCTTTTGAGTGGGCAATAGGAAAAGAATATTAGTCCTGGTATATATCAATGTATATTTCATTCTGTGATGTGTTTTTCATTGATTATGATGTGGGCAGACAGCTCTAATTCATTTCATTAAATTTTGAAAACAATACAATTTGAAAGAAGAGTTGCAATATGTATTTATTTGACATTTAGCAAAGGGTTAAGGGTTTAATTTCACTATTTATCACTTAAAAAGTTGTAAAAGTAATTAGGCATATTAATTTCTGACAATCTATAATATATGTAACATTGATGACACAAAAATTATTTCATATCATGATGATGTCATTTACTTTACAAAGAATATTGTATTAAAATTTATTTAAATAATATGTTTGTTTTGTGTTGAATATTAACTTGAAAAAATCTCTCACGGGTATTGTTACAAAATGCAACTTATGAAGGTTAAAGAAATAGATATAAAAAGTTATATTCGACAGAAGCTTGAAACTCTGGCATCTATCTGCCCAACAATGGAGGCTTTCACTCTGTAATTTAATACTTTGTAGATACACTGTTTGTTTGTAATTTTATAAGTGTTCATATTTTTCTTATTTTGCATTGTGTAAAGTGTACAAAATCTCAAAGTATAAAATTCTGCACACATTGCTTGTATTTAGCAGTTCAAGTGAAAAAAATCTGTTTTAAATTTTTTCTCCTTTAAAGAAAAATACTTCATCTGCCCCTTTAAAGTAAATGGCCAGATGTCAGTTTAGGCCCTCTAATTTATGACTCTGGTAGGCATCTTCAGTCTCCAGGTCACAGTCCAGTCAGTATTTGCATTTGAGTTCTTCTAGAAATTTTGTGATTCTCTATTAGCAAAAGTAACCCATGATTTTTCTCCCAAATGAAGTATTTTCCTTCTCCGTCTTGAGTTCTCATGCTTTGTCTCCCTCTTCTTCTTGTTGCCCAGTAAATGGGATGGGATGGTAGAGAGGGATAAAATGTTCATTGCACAGAGAATGTCAGGCTACTTTTGGGACTTGGCAAATAAAACATGCACTGAGTGGTGGTGTGTTCGGTGATGTTACTGTGTCAAAATTTCTGAATTTAAAAAAAATAACCTTGCTTAATGATCTGGATGCATATGTCAAGCTTATTACCCTTATTGCAAGAAAAAATTAAGGTACTTGTGTTTATGCTTTTGTGTGTGATCATTTGCCTTTTCTAACCTGCTTTTCTTGTTATCTGAAAATATAATTCAGTTAAGTGAAGAGGCTCTCATGCACAAAACACATCTATGGAGCAGTAAAATAACAGCATATGTACCTTTTCTGTCTATCTCCTGATGGCAGCGATGTCTTTGTCACCTTTTGGAAGGCTGGCATTTTGTTTTTGTCTTGAAATACAATTAGTAGCTTGCTTTTGGCTTCACAAAATCTCCCCAGATATAAAAGATAGATAATGGTATGTTATCATCCAGACTTGGTTGGAGCATTTGCATTTTTATTTTTATCAAAATAGATATAGTTGGTGGGGAACAGTCAGTAATAATGTGTGGAGTCTTTAAACTAAGAATGCTTTTTAAATTATAAAAATTTCAAGAAGAAACCCATTAACAAGTGACTGAGTTGGAGAATTAGGGGTTGACTAACCTCTTGTCTCTAGGGAACAAGAGTAGGAACAGGTGGCTGGCCATGTAAAGCAGTTAAGCATGATCCTGGTGGTTATTTCTCACTCATCAGCAGTGTTGGTGCACTTCATTATCTGTGCACTTGTTTTCCGTGGGAGTCCTGTCAGTAAGTGACTCCACCAGTTCTTAGGCAGTAAATGCAGATTTCCCTGTTTATTATTTTTCTTTTAAGATTTCATATTACATCTTATTTGTTTGAAGTCCTATGAATGTATGTGTGTGCTATCAAAACTTTTTCTCAGTATTGAAAAAAACTACAATATGAGAAAAATGATTTAGTATATCATTATTTGGAGCAAATCTAAAAGATAGAAAATTGACATGATTTAAAAGCCATTAATAGAAAAACTATCAAATAAATATTAGCACAAGTGGTAAACTGATAGTACAAATTTTCTAAGGTGTAGGTGGCAGACTGAATTTTGAGGAACATCCAGACATATTGTTTCTTAAATATTTTGTAAAATTATTAAGAAACCATAAGTCATATTACTTGGTTGTTTTAGAGGTACTTAGCCCAAATATAACATTCTGTTAAAATCTAATCACATAATATTTTCACAATTCTTAATTATTAAGTATGATAGATACACAATTTTTAAAATTTTGTGGGGTTTTAATATAGTTTTAAGATTATCAACAAACTTTTTTATTTTATTTTTATTGGGGCTTTATAATTGTAAATAGAGATGTGATTTGTTGTCACATATTCATAGATGCACACAGTACAATAATATAATTTTGGCCAATATATTCCCAAGCACACCTCCACCTCTCTCCTCCCTTCCCCTGGTCCCTTGCCTCTCTTTCTGGGATATATATTTATTTTAATATACCCATGTAGACAGACATAATTCTTATATCTATAAAAATATTTTTTTCATATAGGTGAAAATAGTAAACACAATGGAGTATACCTTTTTTTTTAAACTCAGTTCTAATATTTTCTGTCTCCCTCTTTCCCAAACACTCCCTGTTTTAGATATATTTTACAATAGGATAAGCTTTTTATAAAAGCATGAAGTATAACTTATACTAATTCAATCCACAATTCCCAGTATTTCCCCACCTCCCTACTTTATCTTCCCTCTACTGGTCTTTCTGTTATTCACTAAAATCTTTTTTAGTGACTCATTTTATATATGTGTGTGTGTGTGTGTGTGTGTGTGTGTAAATATATATACACATATATATATACAGATATATAGATATAAATATAGATATATATATTATACATATATATATATTATAGATATAGATGACATTCACTGATATGCTCATATGTGAACATGATTAAGTTGAGTTTGAATCCCTCCATTAGCTTTCTCTATTTCATTTCTCCCCTTCCATTTTCTTCCTTTTTAACTATTCCTCTGTTCTTTTGAGTTAGCTTCCACATATGTGAGAGAATATCAACCTTTGGTTTTTTTTGATAGTAGCTTATTTCACTTAGCATGATATCCTCCAGTTTCATTCATTTCTTAGCAAATGAAATCATGTCATTCATCCTTGCAGCTAAGTAATACTCCATTATGTGTAGATGCCACGATTTCTTTATCCATTCATCACTTGAAGGGCACCTTGATTGGTTCCATAGTTCAGCTGTTGTGAAGTGAGGTGCTATGAACATTTATATATTGCTGCATAGTATGCTGATTTTAGATCCTTTGGTTGTATACCAAGGATTGGGGTAGCTGGGTCAAATGGTGGATACTTTCCTAGTTTTTTCAGCAGTCTCAAACTACTTTCTAGAGTGGTTGTACCCGTTTGCAGTTCCACCAAAGATGTTTAAGTATACCCTTTTCCCCACATTCCTGCCCACATTTGTTGTTCACATTCTTGATTATTATCATTCTAACTGGAATGAGGTGAAATTTCAGTGTAGCTTTAATTTCCATTTCTCTAATTGTTAGAGATGTTGAGCATTTTTTCATATATTTGTTGACAATTTGTATTTCTTCTTCCCCTGCAAATTTTTACTTGACCTACTCAGAGTAAACACATTTAAATCTATCACGCCTTGACCAGAGTCCTTCCTTCACATAATCATAGAAAGAAGGACTATCATATATGAAACACAAGTATTTTGTCCATAGAAAAATGAATCTTTCTTTAGAAACCTGTTTTGGAGTCATATTTCGCAAACTTTTGCTTTTCTCAGTCTATAAAAAGGGCAGTAGTTTGTTAAACAAAGTGCCCTGAGTTTTGCATTATTATTTCATCTCTTAAAAAAATACAGCTTTCTTATTTATGGCCAGGTAAACATTTCAAATTCTGTTGTTCGGAGCATTTGCAGTAGTATCACTGGAGGCGATATTTAAAATTCAGTTGCATGAAGCTTTCCTCATCTGCTAAACTAAACTCTTTAAGGAGTTCTGATAATCTAAAAATTTTCTCATTGGGTTCCAAATAACACTGGAAATGAAGCTTGAGAATCAGGGAGACCTCGAGAGTATTCTAATTGAAAGATCACTACATTGATAGTGACATCATGTTTCTCTTCCCTTTCTCCTCCTCTTCCTCTTCTTCCTGATAAAGTTATTCTTTATACAGAACATCACAATTTTCAACTGCTTATGTACATATTCAGATACATTTTCTATACCAGAAATTTTCTCATCCCCACTGTTTTCATTTGGTAACTGCATATAAATGACAATCTCCTTTATCTCATTGAGTTACTCAGAGTCCAGTTGGAAAGAGAAGGCATTCACAAATTGGAAATTTTCAGTCTATTTACAAAAAATAATTTTAAAACTGTGGATGATATAGAAGAATCATAATAGTGTTTAAATTTGAAGTTAGCATCACTATAATTGTCAAAAACAGAAGGAAAAAGGAGGCTAAGTGCCCCAAAGAAGAGCTTCTTGGAGAATTGGCTACTGGGAGAAGCAGTGATGACCTGTGAAGGACTGTGGAAATCATTAGGCAGGCTCACAAAGCGGTGGACCTTGACCTCCTTCTTCTCAAACCCTTTAGTCCTTTGATATAATTTTTCATTGGCTTATCCAAAAGGAGCTCAGGGGACAAAAAATTTCACTGATGTGATTTGTACAAGTCAGGCAACCAGGCAGGGGACAAGATAGAAGAGGGAATTTTGAGGAGTTTATACTCAATATACTCATTCTGAATATAAGCAGACATCATTGCTGTATATTCTATGAGACTTAATGATGATAATATGTGTGACATAATATTTTGTTAGCATGATGATTTATAGCTAACACAGTTTTGTCATTCTTTTGTGTGTATCTGTGTTTGAATGTGTATCTGAATGTGAGTATATTTCTGTATATGTAAGTTAAAAGGACTAAAACGAGAAAAAAATGACCTCTTACTATGAACACTACTCTCTCATCTTAGTGACACTTGTTTTATCATAGGTTTTTCTCATAATTTTGGTTTCATTTTCATAAAGTGCTTAATTTCTCTGCAAATTCTAAACTTACCATATCATCTAATTTTTTGTCTTCTTCACATTTATACGATTATAAAAAGTGCATGTTGTATATATATTCTGCATTTTTTCTTTCTGAATTACACAAACATACATGTATGCAGACATAGAGTATGTATTTATCCATGTGACTCTTTTGGTATTTTTACTTGCTTTAAAATGTCATAATGAAAAATTGTAATTACTTCCAGTGACATTTAACTTTTGCCAAGTAGATTGCATATTAATATAGACATACTTCAATTTTGTTTGCTCTCTAGATTAACTAAAATTTTGCAAAATTAAGTTTTAATACAGGCATTATTTCAATATTATCCCTTTCCTCTATTTTCAGTATTTGTTCAACAGGACACTTAACACAATGTACCTAATTCAAATCTATCTCATCATTTTGCTTATATGCTATGATTCAGACTTTGTGTCAACTAAAGTAGAAAACTAAGGAGTTATTAGCTTTAATACTAGCAAGTACAAGTAATTTTTTCTATTAGTTCAAACAGAGAATCAGTAAATTCCTTAGATCATTGCTACTTGCTCCTAGCTTATGATTGCATCATCTCTGCCATTTTCCTGGCAACTAAGTTACCTAACTGTAAGATGTAGCTTTACAAGGAATCAAATATGTCATTTTAAAGTCTAGGCATGGAGAAAATTCAGCTATTTTTTCACTCTTACCAATTCCCATAGTGTATGAACTTAAGTTGTCAAATAAACAAAATAATAAAGGAAGATTCTGAAATATGAATCCCAGGAAATATTTAAGAACAGCATTGCATTACAACTATCTCTTATGTTAATACGCCCATGCTTTGAAATATAGCTTCTCATTTTCACTTTTTTATTTCTGCAATTTTGTCACTATTTTAGAGAAAAAAATTGAAAAGTAATAATATTTTCAGAGTAACTTTTATAGATAATCCATATTTAAACATAAATGCAGAAAAACCCAATGAGGTGATGTCACATTTGCTTAAAAGATATTGAGATAGCACTATTAAATTAGAATGTCTTTTCGAATTTAGAGATGATCCTCAAATAAGCATGTGATAGTAATAAGTAATTTTGTTCTATTTTAAATATTTATCTCTTGGTGAATGGATCATGCTCAGATTTCTCAGAGGAAAAGTCTGAAAATATTTTGAAATAAAATATTACCAGACAGAAGGACACTAGGAGGTAACATTTTAAAATGTCTTAACTTTCTAAACAACCGGTAAATATTTAAACATTTAAAATAGTTTAATAAGAACTTCAGGTATATATCATTGGATTTGATAAAGACTAGTATAGATAGTTACAATCCAGTCTGTAGTTTAGGTTTCCTGGGCTTTTAATCTAAAATGGGGCATGTGGATGGAAGTTTGACTTTTGCAAATAATGATTGGGAAGAACAACCAATAATCTCTGAACATGCAGTAGTATGCTATGTATATGCTTAATTAAAATGGTAATGCTTTGAAAAATTATAAAATATCATGGAAAAATATCTTGAAAAATAAACATAAGGCTAGTTGTAGCAGATGGTTAAATATGCCATGAATCTGCTTATGGTTATTTGAAATTTGAAGAAGAGATAATATTAAGTAAAAATTAAATAATGAATTTCCAAAGATTGGTAGATATTCTGGATTTTGGTTTATAATAATATCAATGAATGAGTAAAGGATGTCTTTTGTATTGTAGTTAACACCACTGAGAAAATTGACCAACTAGTGAGAACTACTTCTGCAATGTGTGTGTGTGTGTATGTATGTGTATTGATGGTCCTACTTTATTCTTATACCAGCCAAAAAAAAAAAAGCACATGAACTAAATGTTTGGAGAAAATGATGAGCCATAAAATTTCATGAATATAGAATGAAAAGTTATTTCTAAACCATAAATAAAATTCCAAGCACATAAAGAAAAAAAACTGGTAAATTTGATCAGATAATCAACATTTTGAATGTCAATAAGTAACAGTATATAAGTTCAAAAACATTATCCAAGGTTAACAAAAATATTTGCAAAATCTATGACAGAATGGAATATAGGTTGTTATTATTTCATGTACAGAATTTAAATGAAGTAATGAGAAAAAAGATAAATTGTACACTATAAATTGAAATTAGACATTAAAGATGAGGTTTATTTAAAAGAGTAGCCCATTCTGTATGACTAAATAAATGTCACAAAGCATACAACTGTAACATCCATATTACATATGTAACATGTATGTAACATACATATATCTTCCTGTATTCAGCATAAGAAATAGAAGAGAAATACACTTGAAGCATTCTGTTTGCCCATTTCTAGAAACCATTGCTTTCTCCTACCTCAGAGTTAACCATGCTCTTAAGTTTATTTATTCATTTATTCTTTATTTTTATCTTTCTGCTTTTGTCCATTAGTTTTGTTTCCACTTTCATATGGGTAGCTGATATGTATTCATTCTCTACTTGACAGCAATAATTAGGAAACTAAATAGGTTTATGTTCAAGGGATGATATGTTGAATAGACCTTCCATAATCAGGGATGAGCTTTTTACATTATTATAGTATCACATATAGAATAGTTTCAGTATCTTAAAAATCTCTTATGCTCTATCTGTTCTTCACATATTCTCCCTTAACTTCTTATCTTTATATTGTCTTATGTTGCATTTTTCAGAATATCATTTGTTGGAAAGTACAGAAGACTAAGTTTTCTTGGAGATTTCTTTAACTCCACAATATGAATTGAAGTTTCATGTATGTTTTCCCATGACTTAATAACTATTTCTTTTTATTATAGAATAATATTCCACTTTATGGGGATAGAATCTATATATGTATTCATTTATTGAAGAAATCTTAGTTGCTTCTAAGTTTTAACAATTGTGAATAAAACTACAAATGTTCCTGTTCAGGTTTTTGTGAGAAATTATGCTTTTCATCCATTTATGTAAAGACCCATGAGCCAATCTTAAGAACCTTTAGGCTCCTGTAACAAAAACATCATAAATTTGGTAGCTTATAAAAAATACCAATGTAATTTTTCTGAAAACTGTTTGTTTTCAAATTGCACATGTGTTTTAGTCAACTTTCCATCACTGAGACAAAATATCTGAGATAAACAATTTGTGAGGATTACAAGTTTATTTTGACTCATGATTTCATAGATTTCAGTCCATAGTTAGCTGATTCCAACATTTTTGTTTTTGTACTGAGGAACGACCTCATGGAGAATATATTCTAGAAATGGCTGCTCACTTTGTGAAAGCCAGGATAAAAGGAGAAAGACAGAGGGGCCAAGATCTCATTTTATCCTTCATGGCACCTCCCTAATGACCTCACTTCCTTCTATCAGGCCCCACCTCCTAAAGATTGTATCACCTCCCCTAAAACACCAATAGCTGGCAAACAAACCTTTAGAATATAGTCTTTGAGGACGTTTCCAATTCAAATCATTACAACTTGTTTTAAAATAAAACAAAATTGGATTTTAATTGCTTAAATGAATGGTGAAATTCTATGACAAAATCTACATCACAGATTACCTATTAAGATACACAAACCTATCTGAATATTATGTAAAACTAAAATTTAATACGTAACATGCTATTTAACTTTTTAAAAAAAATTCATATCTAATTTCAAATAACATCATCAATTTTAAATAATAAAAATTCATTAAATCCCATGATGAAAATATATGCATAGATCAAGACAGGAATTTTCAATTCAAGCTAGGTTGGAGAATAAGTAGTAGGTTTTTCATTCTAAACAGCTAGGGAAGCAAGAAAAATATATTTAGTCATTCATATCATGTATTCAAAAGTAGGTAAAAAAGGTCTGTAGGGTTGCAGAAAATGGAATAAAAAATGATAAACTTGGGGATTCTGAGACTTTACTTCTAGGAAGGTATTTTGAGAATAAGGAGCTACAATTCACCTGGGAGAGAATTACAGAGGTATAGATTAAAGAAGGATAGCCCATAAATCTAAAGAGAGGTCTCTTAAGAGTCTTTATCTGAATATTGATTTAGGCATGATGGTGAAGTATCTAATACTCAGGAAAGAATTACTGTAAATCTGTACTATGGAGCTCCTGGAAGGATCAGTATGTGTTGCTAAAGACAGGTGGAAAAAAATGTCCTAATGCACAGGTCATACAGATAAGCAACTCAGAGGTATCTCTTTAGTAAGGCAGCCAAATTTAACCACAAGTTTCTCTAGGTCTTTATCAAAGTTTCCAAGCAAGCCTGAAAAGGAACCTGTAGTTTCAAAATAACTTGAATTAAATGTTAAAGAAATTAAAATCAAATCAAATCTCAGAATCAGCAATATAAAATTTAAGGAATTTACATTCTATCAAAAATAACTAGTTATAAAAAAGGAGGAAGTTATACTTTATAACCTGATGAAAAATATTTCACTAGAAATCTGGAAAAGGAAGTTGAAGTAATTGTTGTCAACAGGGAACAAATGTTTAATTAGGGGAAAATGTGACTACATTGAAAAGTGGATGATATAAGGATGACGCCAAGGTGCTGCAGGGTCGTTATTTATGTTCTATTTATTAATGTAATAGAGAGTAAGTAAACCCTTTGATTATAATTTTGCATATGTCTAATTGTTCTTGCAATTTACATTTCTATCATCTTTGCTACATAGATTGTAGACAGATGCTCCTTTATTACTTCCATACATTTTTAAAATTGTTTATAATTTAGATATTGGGCGTCCCTCAAAAGCTCATGTATGAGACAATGCAAGAAAACTTAGAGGTGAAACGTTGGGTAAGAGGTTTAACCTAATCATTTCATTAATCTTCTAATAGAGAATAACTGTGGTAACTCCAGGCAAGTAGAGTGTGGCTGGAAGAGGTGGGTCCCTGGGGTGGTGCCTTTGGGGTACATCTTCTGTCTTGTTGAGCATATTGCACTCACTCTCTCTTCCTCTCACTCTCTCTCTCCCCCTCCCAGCTTCCTGTCCATGTCCTGAGCCATTTTCCTGTACCACACTCTTCCACCAAGATGTAATGCTTCACCTCCAGTCCTGAGGAGCTGACTTTCTCTGAACTGAGACCTCTGAACCAAGAACCTAAATAAACTTTTACTCTTGTAATTCTTCTTGTCAGGTCTTTTTGGTCACAGTGGTGAAAATGTTGACTAAAACAGATTGCTATGTCCTCTTAACAATTTTATAATAAGGAAATTACCATTTTTGTTCCTTATGAGATTTTGCTTTGAAATAATTTATTCTAATATAAATATGGACCTTTACAATGCCTTGTTTGACTTTAGCAGGTTACACATCTTATATAATTATAGGAGGTTACATTTTCTTATCCTTGCACTAGTAATCAACGTTTTCTTTGTATTTAATTTTTATTGCAAGTTACATGTTGTTGTTTCTTGCTCTTTTTAACCAAATCTGAAAAAGAATCTTTTAAATGTGATTGTTATACTTTCTATAGTTAGTATATGTACTGATGCAGTTAGGCATGTATTTCCATCTTGGTATTTCTTTTCTTTTCTTTTTTTTGTCCTAACTTTTTGATTTGGTTCTTGTTTATTTCGTACTCTTATTTTATATTGTGAATAAAACAATCTGCAATAAGTTATTAGAGCTAATGTTTTAGTCATCTTTTTACTGTTCTGATCCAAAGACCTGACATCAACAACTTTAGAGAGGAAGAGTTTACTTTGAGGGCTCACAGTTTCAGAGGTCATAGTCCATGGAAGGCTGGCTCCATTCCTCCAGGATTGTGGTGAAGCTGAATATTATGGTGGCAGAGGGAGCAGAGAGTTCAAGGCATCACATCAGTAAGCAGAGCAGAGAGCAGAACAAAACTCAATGCCACATGCACCATAAATACCCTAAAGGCACACCCACAATGACCTACCTCCTCCAGCCACATTCTACCAGCCTATAGTTGCCTGTTAATCTCTATAAGGGAAATCATTCACTGCTCAGGTTAAATTTTTTTATATTCCAATCATTTTACCTCAGCCTTCACAAATGGTCACACTTGAGCTTTTGCCAGGGACCCCTCACTATCAAACCATACCAACTAATGAAAGAGTTTAATAAAGAGCATTACATCTTCAATATATAAAAAGTTGATGTCCAATGGGACCAGGTCAATTCTAATCACTATAATATCTTATAAGATCTAGTATGATATTAGCATTCCAGCATAATTAATAGGATTTTCATAAACAGTATATTAGGCTTACACTACATCATTGAAACTACATATTCTCATATTAAAATCTAACTAAATTCATGTCTAACTAAATGTATTATATATATAGAAATTATTATTACAATAATAATATAGCTAGCAAGATTTTATAATGGACAATATATTTGAACCAACCTTCTACTAAAATAGATATGGCAAATAAATGTTTGAAAATAGCTGTCAATAGGGAAAAGAAACTAAACACCATAGTACATAGTACCTATTATAATTGCTAAAGATAAAATGATAGATAATGCAAGTATTGTAATCTTTACTTTTTCCTACTTTTTACACCATATTTTCTCTATTCAGACATTCTAAATGGCAAGCAGAGGGACTCATCTTTACAATTACAAATAGAATTTGCATCTATGATACAGGCCAAATTTAGAGAAGTTACACACAATTAAAATGTATGAAGAAATGATGTTATCTAATATTTCTGGATAAGGGCTTATAAACACTGACTACTAGTTCCAAATTCATATATACGACAATTGATTTAATAAACATATTTTAAATATCCACTGTTTGCCAGTTAATTTTTTTTAATTCGTTAAACATGGTCTTACAATTAGGAGGGATTCATCATTAAACAATCAAGAACAAATGTATAATGACAGAACAAGCCAAGTCTGGTTTCATTCTATGGTTTCCCCACTTGGGTTTCCCATGGTTCTATGTTTCCCCCTACTTAAACCCCAAGTTAATTGGACTTCTCATGGAAGTTGGAGTTCCCCCTCTGATTAGATTCCCCCATACTTCCTCCCTCCCTCCTGTCTCCTTGATATTTTTCTTATTCCCTCCCCCCATCCTTGCTCCCCTCCCTCCATCCCTGGGCATCATAGGCAAGGTTCTCCATGATTGTTTAAGCACTAAGCATACATCAGTGAATAGGATTGAATACTCCTAATCACATTGAGGTTCCATTTTAGTTAGGTGAAAGATATCATAAAGAAGCCAAAACAGAAAATCTAAGATATTACATATGGTGGTAAATAAGAGCAAAGCAGGAGTAGGTTAAAGGGAATGGGGCAATGCAATGTGGACTGGAGGTTTATAGAATTTTTGCTGAGAAACTGGAATTTGAAGGATAATCAAAAGAGGGACTGACCAAGACAGATGTCTGAGATAAATACAGAAATTGATACTGTTGAAAATTTCAGTGAAAAACAATATGAATGATGACATAAAATTTGTGATTCCTCTACTATAGAAATATGAAAATTGAATAATTGAATTTCACAGTACTAATAAAGTTTAATTTGTGTATTTAGTATGTTCAAGTTGCAAAGTGAGAATAGTCTTCAGCTACCACCTCACCCTATGAGTGTAGATGTTAATTATTTTAGTAGACTTGCCTATTTTCATCTTAGCATGGTAATCACTATAATCATTATTAATATGAATTTATTCTGAGGGCAAAGAGCAAAATCCCATGTGGGATGTTTAAAGTCTCTCATTTGTAAGTTCAAGTAGGTGATTAAAATGTCTAACTAGTCCATTAAACTGATAGCATTTAAGGCAAGCTGTTCTTGAAAAAAAAAACACTGAATGGGACTTTACTAACAAGATAAAGTTGAAGACATCTTAGTCACAGTTCACTGAATGCACATGAATACTAAGTTTTCAAACTTAAGAATAAATTGTTATTATAGTACCCAGATGGAATTGTAGAATTGTATGGTGTTCCATCTATAATTCCAGAAGCAATACATTTATGTCACTTCATTACATTTTAAAATAATCATATGTATTACAAAACACTATGCATTATTGACTAAATGTCTCCATTTTGAATTTATGAGGACAAAATCTATTAATCGTATATATTAGAATCCATCATGCCTCAAGAAAAATATTCCTCAGAATATCTGAGTATCAGTTTTACTTACACATTTAACTTATAGATTTAAAATCAATATGAAAGAAATCTGAAAATAAGTAATAGATTATGATTTCAGAAAGGAAATCATTTTAATTGCAATTATTCTTTGAATTAGTATGTTCACATGATAAAAATTCAAACATTAGTAAAGAATAGTGAATGAAATCATCATCTCCAATTAGCACCAGCTCAATTTTCCTACCAGATGGCCACTCAAGATTTAAGCTTCCAGACATCCTACATCTGTACTAAGATTCATTAATATGCTATGTTATTATATTCTTATAAAATATAATATTATATATGTTATTGTTTCATACTTTCTATCATACATTAGGGATCATTCTAAGCAACACAGAAATAATGTAATTTTAATCCAATTTACTCCATTGTATTAATGAATTGTAACATTATAAATATATTTTCTATTATTTAATTTTGTCTTTTTTTCCCTACTTTTTGCCTTCAGAAGAAATGTTACAATGAATATATTTGAAAACTAGTAAATTGTATACAAGCAATTATAGGTTGTTTAATTTCACAGAGATAGATTTAGCAAATGAATATATGAATGGGAATGCATTTCTAATTGTAGAGATAAACCATTAAATTGCACTTCATTGAGAATTTTGCCCACATACTTTCATAATTATGAAAAGATCTATTTCCTCAGCATTTACCTATAAAAGGTATTAACAAATTATATAAATTGTATTCCTATTTAAAAAATGGAAATGTATATCTCAATATAATATAATTTTCCTTCCTCTAATGATAAGTGTAAATTAATGTTTTCTGCCTAGTACATTGGTAAACACCTGAAATCCCAGTGACACAGGAAGCTAAGGCTGTAGGAAGATCACAAGTTCTAGGCCAGTCTGGATAACTTAGCTAGACAGCAATGTAATAACACCATGCCTCAAAAAAATTAATATATTTACATGTGCTTAAAAGGCATTATTGTTTATCTTTGACCCAATTTATTATATGTAGATAATGTTGTGAGTTTTTAAATTTGTTGCACTGCAGAAATTTTCATATAAAAAAAAATTATATTTTTTTTCTCATCTGGGAGATGGAATATTTTTCCAGTCATTAAAACCATTTTCCCAGGTAGATTTATATAACATTAGATTGCTCAAAGTTCTTAATGTTTTATTTTATTGTTTTGGTGTATTCATTTAATTCAACATATTTAGAAATGTCTTCTCCATTCTAATATTCACAATGAAACAAACATTAGATCATTAATTATTACAGAATTTTTAGAGTTTTATATTGTCCAATTATATCTTTGACATATGGAATTCATTTTGTGTAGGATTTGAGAGGTGAGTCAACCTCTGTTCTTTTAGATACCTAGGGTATTATCAGCAATCTACTTATTTAAAATGTTTCTTTTACAATATGACTTAATATGCAAACTCTAATGTATAATTAACACTTTATAAATTTTGGTGAATTTCCTAAGTTTTTTCTCATTAATCATTTTTATAAATCGTTATAACAAAATATTTGCTAGTATTTTGCTTGCATTTCTTCACTGAGATTTTAGGATTAGCTTGTGTGTATTTCTAAAAAGTCATGGTATGGGGTTTGTAGTGTAACACATATTTGATGGACACATTTATGAAATTGCCTTCTTGAGTACTTGAAATTCTTTCTATTATTTTTCGTATATAAAGGTGAGAGATCATGAGATGCATTTTTATATTTTAGTATTTTGCTCATTTCATGAAACATTTTTCTGTTTGTGGTAATTGGATGCAGGCATTTTCTCATTCTATTTTTTCTGTGGTTGACTTCTATGGATTTCATTAAACTTATTTCTAAAGTATTTATTTTTCTTAATTACTTTATTTCACTTATATTATTTATTTTATTTATTTTTCTTGTATTTTCAAATAATATAGCATTCAACAATTAGAATAAATCTCAATATATCTTATAGAATACAGAAAAAGAGGTTCAAACAGTCATAAACTTAACTTTCCTGGAGAATGAACCATCAGATGTTGGCAGTGGGAACATCTGGCTGGAACATGAGAAGGGCTAGAGGTCACAAGAAATATGACCTAACAAGTATCCCAAATCCTTTTGTCTTTGCAATTTTTAAGAATACAAGGGCATACTACTACAATGTTGATAGCAGTTCAATTTACTATAGCTAAACTATGGAACCAACCCAGATGCCCTTCACTGGACGAGTGGATTCGAAAACTGTGGTACATATGTACAATGGAATTCTACTCTGCTATTAGAGAGAACAATATTATGGCTTTTGCAGCCAAATGAATGGAGATAGGAAAAATTATGCTCACTGAAATATCTCAAACTCAGATACTCAAGGGCCAAATGTTTTCTCTCATTTGTGGAAGCTAGAATATAATCAGAAACAGACTGAAAGTTGGGTAAGCTAATAACATGGGTGAATTTACATGAACAGAGGGAACCATGCCTATGATGCTAGGGGATGAAGGGGGGGTCATGGGTTTAGGAGGGATATTAAGGCAGCTGGAGGGAGGGAGTAGGGGGGTTATCAACCCAGTGGGGAACTCTTGACTTCCATGAGAAGCCCAACTAACATGGGGGTAAAGTAGGGGTAAACATGAGATCAGGGAGAAATCAAAGGAGGGAGATCATGAACTGGTATAATCCTTAGCTTGCACTGCCAATATCCATGTGCCCATGAATGTGTGGCAACAATTCCCTCCAATATGTAAGACTTTGTTGAACAAATTAAAAAAAGAGAATATACTGAACACTAAATTGATTTTGTGTGAACGACATATTTTGCAGGCCTGAAAAGTTGTTTAATATTTTAGAATATACTTCTTTAGCATATCAATTTTCTTGATAATATCCTTACTGATTTTAAGATAAATACATATACGTGTATATATATATATATGTGTGTGTGTGTGTGTGTGTGTGTTTGTATGTGTATGTGTATGTATATATATATATATATATATGTATACATATATATAGGTAAAACATTTACAGCAATATAAATTATCTGGAATTGGTATTCAATGATTATCACACTTTAAAATCATTTCCAAATATGATTTCAATCTTATCAATTAAACTTTTCTAAGCAATAAAGTATGACATTTATAAGTTCATATTAGTGACAGCCCAATATGCATCACTATGTAGACATACTGTGTTTCGAGTTGTTAAAGAAGTTTAAATAGATGGAAAGTTCAGATTTAAAAGATGTATTCAGACTGAGCTGACATTAGTGGATAAAGCAAATGCTACATATGTCAGTCTTTTCTGTTCTTAACACAGCAGCTGAAAAATCTTACAAGTATCACAGAAGAAACTGAAAAGTTCAAGTGCTTAACTTTCTTTTATGTGTAGAACATGGGCACCTCATCTTCACTTCATTAGAGGCTTAAAAGAGAAGTAAACAGTATGGAAATACAGTAAGGGGAAGAATATATCTGAAAAGAATGGTAAGGTAGGATTTGTCTTCACTCAATTTCTAGGGGAGAAATTTTGGATGAGGGAGGGGGTTATTGTGCAACCTCAAGTCCAGGGATACAAGTTGTAAAAGTAGAAGTATTTGTGACCCCATTAGAGAATTCTTGGTAAAAACAAAGAAAGAATTAACAGTAAGGAAAGTTATTATATAACACATACTCTAAAACTTTATCATTACATAGATGTTTATTTAAATAAAATCATATAAGATAATTTTTTCAGAATCACAAAATTATCAGCATATGACTTATTGACATTTGATTGCAAATTCATTATAAAATATGTATCATGCTATAACAGGAGAGACACACTGAAGCAGTGCCTCTGCTGTTACAGTGCTTGTCTGGCATCTGTGGAGGTGCAGGTTCAAACCCCAGCACCATGAACACAGCAAAGCGTTTGAGCAGCAAAAGCCACATGAAAAACTGAGTAAAATTGATTCTCTCTTTCTCTTTCACTCACTGTCCTTTTCCAAAAAAAAAAAAAAAAAAAAAAAAAAAAAAAAAAAAAAAAAAAAAAAAAAAAAAAAAGAAAAGAAAAAAGAAAAAGAAAAAGAAAGAAAAGTTCATCGTGAATGTTTCAGTGAATAAAGACCAAATTACTACCCCTGGAGATATCTAGCATTATCATTAGAACTTGAAAATAGCAATAGTAATATAGCTAAGAATGTTTAATCAATATGTTGTTCTTCCTTTTTCTCATTTGTGTGCCTTTTGGGAGCAATGTTTTTTGTTTCCCTAAAAACTGTATGAGTTCTCAATATGGAGATACATATTTATATGTCAGCAACAATAAATGTATTTTCATAAATTTATTTTCCTTCTTAATATTTCATAGAAAGAAGCAGACACTTCAATTTTGATGCCATAATATTTTCTTTGCAAAACATAAATATGATATTTGAATAGATCACTTTTTTCCTACCCATAGGCATATTTTGGAAAACACTTAGGCAACAAAATTTTAAAAAATTGATAAATCTGTAAATTCACAAGTCATGCTTTCAAATTTCCATACACTTCACATGTATTATATAACAATATTGGATTTAAAATATTGCTATGTGATATCATAAACATAACATATTTTTAACATAACATGAGTTTCATGGTACATAGTATATTTAAAAACACTTTCTTAATGATTTTGGATACTTTCCTATGTGGTGCTACCAAATGCACTGATTCTGTAAAAATAAAAAATATTTCATAAATCTTTATATCTATGTTTCTCAATCTGGATGTCTACTTATATGCACATATCTTTAAGTTAAACGATGGTAAATATTTATCTAAAATACAAAGGCATATATATAGAGTTACGTTCAAACAAACATTAAAATATCACATTTGAAAAAAAATTTATACTCATTTTAGTCCTTAATAATGCATGATGTAATTTTCAGGTTATTATAAATTTTACAATATTATGCCTGATTTCCGTGGCTAGGTAACAGTTCCTAGATTAATTCCCTACTTATGATTAATTCATGCCTTATATTTAATGGTCAGTAGATTTCCAATTTTCAAATCAATTATAACATTCATGTGGTCAAGTTTATTAATTGCAATTTTCTATATTTATATATTTGCTCTATATCCTTAGAAAGGAATATCCCAACCAAATTTGCCAGATTAAAACAATTTTATAGGATTTTAAAGCTCTTAAATAATCTGTATAGAGTTAAATATTAGTAACAGTGTTATTCCAGTTTTAGTCTTCAATTTCATTTAAAAACCTTAATTTTACTGTGCACTAGTATGATTATATTGATTTATATTAGTCAAAACAGCTGGTTCATTATGGAAAATTTTATAAATAGTTTTAATTAGTTTAATGTTTAATTGGAAAAGTAAAATCAAATGTAAATGCTTATTGTGTACAACATGAGGGCTTTGTTCTTGTTGTCGTTTGTGTAGTACTGGGGAATGAGCCTTGAGCCTCACACGATGCTAGGTGAGCACTGTACCACTGAGCTAAATTCCTGTTTTAATCCACTTTGTACCTCTGTGACCAATATAGCTGACAAGAACAACTTAGATGAGGAAAAGTGTATGTTGGCTCATGGTTTCACAAGTTCAGTCCACAGTTCAATGACTGCATAACTCTGGACCCATTGAGAGTCAGGTAGAAGAATATGGCAGAGGGAAGCAGCTCAGGATATTACAACCAGGTAGAAGAGACAGGTCTATTCACCAGGAACTAAATAAAACCCCAGTTAATGCCCTCAGAGATGGATTTCCTCAAACAACACTCTGCCTGCCTACAGCTACAGCCAAGTTAATCCATATCAGTGGGTTAATCCACTAATTAGGCTATAGTTTTCACAGTCTAAACATGTCACCTCTGAACATTCTTGCATCATCTCACACATGAGCTTTTGGGGGAAACCACATACCCAAACAGTAACAACTCCCAGCCCCAACATGAGGTATTGAAATATGCGTACATTATGGAATGGTTCAGCAGAGCCAATTAACATGTATATTACTTCCAAAATTTGATTTTGTTTTCAATTTTGGTTTCATTTTTTTTTGTTTTTGCTTTTGGTAAGACACTTTAAAAGCACTCTTATCCTCTTACATGATTATAGTACATCGTTATTCACTACAGTCACCATATTAAACAATAGAGCTCTTCAATTTCCTATTCCTAACTAAAAATTTGAATTCTTTAACAATATTTTTCTCAACCACAGCCACTGGTAAACACTATTCTACTCCCTACCCCTGTAAATTTAGCTGTTTTAGATGACACATGTAAGTGAGATAATGCAATATTTGTCTTTCCAAACTTGGCTTATTTCACTTAGCATCATATCCAACCAGTTCATTGATATTGTCACAAATGAAAGGATTTCCTTTTGCAAAAGTCTGAATGATATTCCACTGCATATATAGACACATTTTATTTATTCATTCATCCACCAATGGTCACATATTAATTTTATATCTTGGTTATTGTGAATACTATAGTTATGAGCATGAGAGTGTGATATTCCTTCAACATAATGATTTTGCGTCCTCTGTGTGTAAACCCATTGGAATTGCTAGACCATATAGGACTTCTGTTCATAGCTTTTTGAGGAAACTCCATACTGCTCTTGGTAATAGCTGTCTGAATTTACATTCCCAGTAACAGTGTTTGAAGAATGCCCTTTATTCCTATCCTCACCAAGATCTTGTATCTTTTGGAATAATAGTTTCACATCTTGTATCTTTTTGATAATAACTATCCTACCTGGGGTAAGATTCTTCTCTTTATGATTTTAATTTCATTTCCCTATGATTGGTGAAGTTAAGTAACTTAATAAATGCCTGTGGGCATTTTTATGTCTTTTAAGAAACGTCTGTTTACAATCTAATTTCAATTAGATCATTCTTTTTCTTTTATTAATTTATTTATTCGACCCTCATTAGATTTGTTCCCATTCCATGGATTATTTCCCCCACTTTATTGATTACTTACTTTGCTAAGCTTTTTAATTTGAGGTAGTCTTACTTCTTTTTTCATGAGTTTTTCTTTAGTTATTGTAAGAGTTGTTTTCTGTTTTGTTTTGTTTTATTTTGCTTTTTTTTTCCTGGATTATTTGTTTGTTTTACTGTCCCTGTGCTTTGGGTGGGTTTAAATCTAAAGAAAAAAAAGAAAAAGAAAAAAAAATCTTATAGCCCAGACAAATGTCAGTGAGCTTTTCCTCTATGTGGTCTTCAAATAATAAATAATTTTATAGTTTTAGAACTTCTATTTAAATCTTTAATCTATTTTGAGTTGATTTTTATATATTGTGAGAAAAGGATCTGTGGTCATGTCTCTCTATGTGGATATCTAGTTTTTAATATTTTTGTTGAAGAGAGAGTTCTTTCTATAGAAAACTATTTTGTTTTAGGTTGAAGATAGAACAATACAATTACATTATTTGGGAAAACAGATATTTAAAGAGAATAAGGAATGATTGTCCCTGGGGCCTTAATCCTTCAGTATCTCTGCCAATCTACTCATCAATGAGTTTTATATATGCACAAATGAACATGTTCATCTGCAGTAAGTTGAATGGTTGTTTGGTTTACTCCTGAAGTGTTAACCCCTTAGGTATAGAAGCACAAAAGTACAATTTATTGATTTCAGATTCAAATAATATGAAATAGCTATAGGAATGGACAAAAATGTATAATGGTTTTATTAGATTTGCAGTAAATAAAATTTTTTAATCTGTCCATTTAGAATTAGGATAACTCAGAGTTCTGTTCATGAAAAGTGAATTTAAATGAAACCAAGGGGAAAAAAGTAAGCTAAATAAAAATTTTCATATTCTGTAACCTTAGCCACTTTTCAAATTTAGAATATATTGCAACAATGCTACTAATGAGGATGCAGAAGTAGACACAATAATTTTTATATAAGATTATTTTCCATTTCCTGCATAACACTAAGCCCTGTTTTTGAACACTGTCATAATTTTCATTAATTGCTTAGAACTTGAACAGGACTTGAAAACTTTGGCATATTGACAATATACACTTTTAGTAAACAGCACTACTTTAGGACTGGGGACATAGTCAGTGGTAGAACAGTTGCCTATCATGTGTGATCCCCTCGGTCATGTCTGGCACCATAAAATAAATATAAATAAAACAGGTTTATGAATAGAAATATTACCTTAATTTTTGCCTCTCCTTTTTATTAGACATTTTATCAAAATATTTTTAATATAGTAAACTGTATCCCAGTCCATGAAATGATACATAACTATCTGCATTTTAGAAATAATTTAGGGTTAATTCAATATAATTGACATACTAGGCTAGATCTACTTTTTATTAACTAAAAAATCAGCACTGCAGAAATTTTTATTATTGTCATTATATAAAATATATAGAAAATGAGCAGGAAGTCCAGAATGAGTCCAGAACATCTATTATGAGAGCAATGAAAAACATTAGAACAATGTTCTACCCAGGTTCATTAACATATTTTGTAATTCTTCAAGGTAGTTCTTAGAAAAACTTAAAATAAAAACACTGCCTTTATCATGAAAGACAATACTTTGACATTTCTCAGTAGTGAAGCTTAAATGCTATCGCCTATAAAAAGAAATTTCTATTTGGTCAGCTCTCTTTGAAGCTTCAAAAGGTAAATCAATTTTGAATAAAAAATAAATAAAATTAAAATTAGATCCATATCTCTCACCTTCCACAAAAACCAAATCTAAAAGGATCAAGGAATTAGGAATTTAACTAGCTACCATACATCTGGTAGAAGAAAAATTAGGAACAACACCCCAGCATATGAGAGTTGGCAACAACTTCTTTAACAAAATTCCTAAAGTGAAAGAATCACAGTAAAAAATCAATGAATGGGATGCCATTAAATTAAAAACGTTCCATACAGCCAAGTAAATAGTCAAAACAGTCAAGAGACAACCTACAGAATGGAGAGAAGCATGGCCTGTGATCCCTCTGACTGGTGACTAATATCCAAAATTTTGAAAGAACTCAAAAACTCAGTAACAAAAACACAAATAATCCTATCAAAAAATGGGCCATAGAGCTAAACAGAAACCTCTCAGTAGAGGACATTGAGCAAGCCAATGAATTCATGAGAAAGTGTTCTAAATCACTAGCAATCAGGGAAATGCAAATTAAAACTAGATTAAGATTTCACCTCACTCCAGTCAGACTGACAAAAATGAAGATTACAAACAATAACAAATACTAGAGGGGTTGTGAGGAGATAGGAACACTAGCACATTGTTGGTGGAATTGCAGACTGGTACAACCACTCTGGAAAGCAGTGTGGCGACTTCTCAAAAAATTGGGTTGGATTCACCATATTACCCCGCTATCCCTCTTCTGGGCATTTTCATAGAGGAATTAGAATCAGTGCATTACAGTGACACTCCAAAATCTATGTTCATAGGAGCTCAATTTACAATAATTAAATTATGGAACCAACCCAGATGCCCCTCATTGGATGAATGGATCCAAAAGTTCTGATATATATAAATATAGAATGGAGTTCTATTCAGCTATTTGAAACAACATTGCATCCATTGAAGGTAAATGGATGGATATGGAAGAAATCATGCTGAGCAAAGTTAGCCAAACCCAGAGAGTCAAGTGCTGAATGTTTTCCCTCCTTTGTGGAGGCTGGAGCTAAACCCAGGCTAGGGGGAAAGGTAAATAAACTCATGGATTACAACTATGGAACAAAAATGCAATATGTTAATATTTATGAGATATAGTGGCAAGACACTGCATAAGATATGTGAGTAAGCTATGCTGCATTCCTGTTCAAAAAAATAAATATTTAATCCCATTGTCAAATATTTTGAAAAATAAGGGCCTGATAGGAAGGGAGGAGAAGGGGAAATGTAGTACCTGAGATAAAGCAAGGTACATTCCAAACATTTGTAATTATGTCTCTGTATATATTATAGTCATGTATATAAAAAATCTTCTGCATAGGTATAAGAGTTATGTCACTGTACTTGGATATTTTAGAAAAAATATAGGACCCAGAAGAAAGGCAAGGGATCAGGGGATGGAAGGAGGGAGGTAGAAGGGTGCAGGGATACAAGTGGGGGGGTATATTGACCTAACTGTATTTCAATATTATGTGCATCTATGAATATGTGACAACAAATCCCATCATTATGTACAACAGTAAATAATGCAGTAATAAAAGTAAATAATGCAGTAATAAAAGTAAATAAATAAAATAATCTATAACCAGTTCAGTGTTAACTTGAGTTTTTTTTCTTAATAAATGGAGGACTTACTGACCTTTAGTAAGTTGCAATACATTTAGGAAAGCAATTTCACTTACCACTCAAATTTCTTTTTACATCATTTTTTATTAGAGTCAGAGGTTTGTATACCATCTTGATATAAAGTATGCCTACTGACATGGGAACTCCACACTTCATTAAAGACACTTTTCATTATTGTGGTCAATTCTTTCTAGATAGATGACAGATGATATAGATAGATGATAGATAGACAGATAGATATATTATAGGTGATATATAGGTAGGTGATAGAACATAAAATTGACCATTTAAATCATTTTAAAGTGTATAGTTCTTTATAACTGAGTACATTCACAGTGTTCAACCATCAAAATTGTTCACCTCCAAAACTTTTTCATATTTACCAAATGAAAAACTGTACCCACTAAATTTAATTCCACATTTACCCTTCCACTCAACACTAATAACCACCATTTTACTTTTCTGTCTCTTCGATTTGAGTACTCTAAAAATGTATGTTAAGATGAGTCAAACATGCCAAGATTAGAGAAATGTAGCCCTTATTCATCACTTTTCCATGTTATTTTATTAAGTAGAAAGAACAGAGTAGGCATCTCTTCTACTATCCAAAAAGTTACCACTTTTCTAGAGAAAACTCTTGAAATGTTTGAATGATAATGAAAATGTTTTTACTTTTTAACTTTTTAAACTTACTAGTTATTTAGTAACACAAACTATGCTTTTAAAAAATGCTAAGAAGGTGTCCTTTTGTGTCTTGACTTACTAGTAATATATTTAATTAGGCAACATTTTTCGGGTTGATTTATTTAGTGAATATAACATATTTTATGTCTCTTTGATGCTTAAAATGCAGTATTATTAAACTAATACTATCATGAAAGAACTAAAAAATGGACAGTCACATAATATTCAGTAATGAGATTGTGTTGGAAAGGAATAAGAAAGCATGGCTAAGCAAAAATGGCTTTAGAAGTACAGATTTATACTTAATTGTATGTGGTGATTAATAAATGATAAATGGGACATTTTTCTCAACTTGGAAAATTGTACTATTTAACTATTGGGGCAGTTAGGTAGATGTCTTCAAAATAATAAGGTTATGTTCATTCCTACTACATTTCAATTTATAATAAAAATGCATAGAAGATTTTGATACAATGATGAACCTAAGAGATAAATCCCTGGAAACACATTTTAACTTTGAAATGAAAAAGATTTTCCTAACAATGACCCCAAATCAGAAAGAGTTGTCTACGTAATATTAAATAGTTCTGCATACAGAGAAAACAATATTTGTCAAGTGGAAAGGTAAAATGATTGAATTTAAGTAAATTTCATAATTCATATAACAGTGTGATGTATACAAGATTATGAGAAACTAAACTTCTAGAAAAATAAAATACATTATGTGTATTCACTAAATACATAGTTCATCTATTTTTTTACTATTGTAGAATTGCATTTCTTTGCCCACTAGGATTAAATAGCCTTATGTGATTTATTTGGCTAATAAAATGTGGACAGAGGTCATATGTATCCCTTCTGAGCTGAAATGTCTAGCCTAGCATGTAGACATTGAACATAATTGGCATCCCTGATAGCCTATGATGAGCAGGATTCCTAGGACAATCATGATGCACATGTGGCATAGTCAGTAATCAGATACTTATATAAGGTCAATTGGAATATAAACCAATTATAGTATAACCAAGTCCTTCTTAAAGGATGTATTGTATCTAATTAAAGATTGGTATATATCAAGCTGTATTTTTTCATTTTAAGTATTTCATTTCATTATGAAAATATTTCAATTATACACAAAAACAGATAAACAGGTTTCATATACTCCTATGGATTCATTGTCTGGTTTCAACAATGATTAGTATTTTTCCAATCCTATTTTACCTTTTCTTCTTTCTTTTCTTCTCTCACACCATGTAAATATCTTGATGTCTTTTTTTTTAAATTTATAAGAACTAAAAACACACCCACCATAATATCATTACATTTAATTAAATTACCAACTATTCCTTAATCTATAGTGCTTCAAATTCTAATTTCTTGAATTGCTTCAAAATTGCCTTTTCATACTTGCTATATTTAAATCAGGGCCCAAAAAAGGTCCTTCCTCTCTTTCCCCACGTCATTAGTTTTTTAGAAAAATGGACTCATTGACTTTGTAGAATTTTACACATTCTATATGTAAATTCAGTAGCAAGAAGTAGGGGATGGTTTAGTTCAGGTTCATTTTTAGGTAGAATTCTTCATTGTCAGTGCTGTGTGCTTCTTACTGATAAATCAAGCCCTTTAAAGTCGGTTAACATGTACCTTACAACACTTGGAAATCAGCTCAGTTTTCAGTGGATTCCAGTAAAGATGAATATATTACTTATGAGGAAAAGTTAGAATTATTTGACCCTCAAGCAGAAATAATTACATAGCTAGGGTTGACTCTTTATACCTTTCTTTACATCTGTTGGTTTCACTGAAAGAAGGGTACAGAGGGCTGGGGTTGTAGCTCAACAGAAGAGTGCTTACCTACCATGTGCAAGGTCTTAGTTTCAATAGTCAACACTGAAAAGAAAAAAGAAAAAATAGAATCCAAGTTAAATTCTGCATTGATGGTCAATGTGGAATGCAGAGTGAGAGTTTTATTTTGAATTCAAGAGCTAGATCAAGTTGCTACCTCTGCTAGAAAGTCCTTATGACTACTGTGATGAATAATTATGACATTGCTTTATTATTTTCTTCAATTTTAGAACTATTGGAAAATATCCTGATGTTCTGAGAAAAGCAAAGCCTCTCCTAAGAATATTTTTCTTCAATTATATTGCTGAAAGGAAACCCCATATCACTGTGTTTCAAAGCAATGGTGGAGAATTACAAATTACCCTAGATAATCAACCTGTGGTCCATGATAGGAGATCATTTAAGAGAACTTTCCAATATGGTATTTTTCAGGATAAAAGTCTGTTAAAATGAAAATAGGATTAGATCACTGACACATTATCTGCAACAAAAGTAAACAGATAATTTCAGCCAATCTCCCTATAATTTTTCTTTTATAACTAAAGAAGCAAGTGATAAATGTGGACTCTTTCTTTATATGCAAAAAATGAAAATCTATATTGTTTTCCACTACATTTTAAATGATTACTTAAAAGAGCAATTGTAAATATTAGCTATATATATATACATATTTTCTAATAACTATCGTAATAATTCCATTGCTTGATCTAATTACTGTATATTTTTTAAAAGTTTATAAAATCTTTAAAAGCAAGAAAATATAAACAAAACACTTTGTCATTATATGTGTTTTTATCTGACTTTGACACTTATGGTACAATTTCATATTGAGTTAATGTCTTATGTGGTATCAAATGTACATGTGTGCAAGTGGAACTGAGAAGGAGAGAATGATTTTTCTATCTTGATAAACATAAGCAAATGGGTGCTTCATGAAACAGCAGGCCTGCTATGCATTTCCTGTATCATGTACACACCTGTTAGAAATTTTTTCATCCCTTTTCTCCTTTTTTGCTTTGTTTCTTCCACATTTTCTTCTTTCTTTTTAAACATTAAAAGGGTTTATTTTCTTGTTTTTTATTCATGCTAGCTGTATCAAATCCTGGGTAATAATTGGAGGCAAAATTGCTCCTAGCTTTTTATTTAATTGTAATTATCTTTTCTACAGGGCCCATTCAACACTGATGCTTTAAGTTCTCAAACAGAACACAATTCTACATTTATTTTTAATAATATGCACTGAAATATATGCCATTACATCTCATCCTGTCAGGTTTTTATCCCAAACTCCCCACTTAATGGAGTGTTGATTTGGGAACTTCCATATATTAGAATTGAAGCTTAATTTATTCTATGGTAAAATGGAAGTGGTTTTCTAACACATGGCATAGCTGTGGAGATAAATGACACATGCAAATCCCCATATGGAAATATTTAATTAGAAATGATGAAGTTTTGAAGTCTTGTTAAACAGATTAATCTGTGGTAATGGTAAAAGTAAGAGGCTTAATGTCAGACTGACTCTTGTATGTAACAGTTGTGTTTGTCACTGGAGTTTATTTCAGCAAAAAACTTTCTTGAGAGAGGAGTAAATAATACAGAGGGTGTAATTTTATCTTTCATAAGTAAAATTGAAAAAAAATTTGCTTTTATCACCTAAGAGTAAAGTAGGTGAATAGTGCAGTACAATCAGTTATCATTAAACAGAGTAAAGCTATCTGTGTTACAGGAAATAAAGCTGCATTTAATAGTTTCCATTTTTTAGAAATGTTTTTTGGCATGTTAATTACTTTGATATTAAATAAAAATTTTTCTTATAATGAAATATTATGTTAATAACAATGACATTTTAGTTAAAATCTATTAAAACAAGCAACTTTGTTGCAATGTGCACATTAACTGTGTAGCAAAAAAAAAAGAAATATGAAACAAAAATCCTAATTCTATAGTAGCAAAAGTATAACATAACACCCATCCTTTTGATTGAGTAATCAAAATACAGAGCCAACTACTACTCTATTTGTATCAATTTTTAAAGAGAGACAGAGAGGGAGAAAAGGAGAAAGAAAAAGAAACAATCAATTTTATTTTTCACCTGGCCCCCGTTTCTCCAACATTACTTGGTATGTGGGGCTGGGGTTCAAACCCCAAGTCCTCATGCATTCCAGTCAAGAGCTCCAACCAGGTCTTTGGGAAGATACTCAGGAATAGGATAGCTAGGTCATAAGGTGGTTCCAGCCCTAATTTTTTGAG
>PVKS010007160.1:18714-68492 GCA_004027875.1 Aplodontia rufa | reverse complement strand
GCTAGTTTAAAAGTTGCAATACCTGTGGTAGAGTAGGCATTGAGAATGTTTGATAGCTGGAATGAGTAAGCATTTAATATGAAAATGAGTAAGGCACTGAAAGAAGTGAAGGTGAACAGATAAGCTGCCATTGTGCCGGAGGGCGCCACAGGGTGACAGGCAACTCCTTGAGCGAGCTGAGTTGCTCAGGAGGCTAGAGGGGCCCAGCATAACGGCTAAGGAGTTTGCTTTCGCCAGCTTCGGCTCCCTGCCTGACGCAGCCGTCATCATTGGTGGGCCTATAGAGTAGTTCCTCTTCATTTCTATTGTCAAAAATAATGTCAAAAATTAAATAATATCTGTATGAACACAAAAATTTTAAACAGCCATCATCCCAAGCACGTGGACTGTAGGACCAGCAAGCTGAGGACTCTGGCTGCACACTCACCCACTAATTGCTACGTTGAACGTGTCTGCCTCGTCTGCTTTTTCTTGTGAAAGCCCCCCGTCTTCTGCAGCGTTGTGTTTTATGATTGACAGTGTGAACTGTTGACCTGTTGCTCCTCTGGGCTGTGCGCTGTTTATCTGGAGAGCTCTCTTCCTGCAGGGCCGCGGGTCAGCTCCAAGCAGACTTTCTCGATCCTGGGTTTCCTGGGTGGAAGCGTGTGGCTCTGGGCCTGCTGCTGGCACAGGTATGGTCTTGCTGTGTCCATTCAGAGAACTTCTCATCCCAAAGCAGCCAAGTTGTCTCCATTTATCATTGTTTTCAATGTTTCCCCAAATTTAAACGCTTCAAAATCTTAAGCTGTCTCAACAACATTCCATTTGGGTACAGAATATAAATACATCCAATGAGAAAATATGGATTTCATCAGAGGAGTATTCCACAAGTCCAGAACATTCCAAGGTGGAGTCGTAACACTGCACATCAAGATCATGAACCAGGCGCATCCGTGCACTCGGCTCCCCCGGCTCCCCCGGCTCTCCGGCTCCAGCAGGCACCTGACTCCTTCTCGATCAGACTTTTCCTGCAGCAACCACACTTCAGGGAAAGTCACACGCTGAAGAATTCCGCACGACATTCATTGAATAGCTCAAAATTTCTGGCACATTTTGAGTAAAATGATTAAAATTGAGAGGGCCTATGTACAAAGGGCTTCAATGCCACATCCACCACGCATACTGACAAAGGCCCCACCCACCTGAACCCCTTTCAGAGAGGGTGTCACTGGCCAGGCGGGAATTTGTGGGCAGCTCTTCTGCTTCCCGCTGGCTCCCCACAGCATCTGCCTCTCCACAGTCAGCATTGTGGGCTCCATCATGGCTCTGCCCTCAGGCTGTGATTCCCCAGGAGAGGTGCTGTGGAGTTTAGACGGAATCAGCAGAAGCCCTGACTCCCTGGCTTCTTACTGAGTCCACCATCGTTTCTGTCCCGAGGAGCCGAGTTGGGTGCAAGGACGTTGGGTGAGCCCAAGCTTGCCCACCCTCTGCCTGCACCCCACACTGGCCCTCCCACACCCTGACTCATCCTTCCTTCCCAGGAGCCCACCAGCACATGCGAGCCTGGCACCCGTGATGGCTGCAGGCCTAGCGAAGCCCTGGACTGACCTCCAGGAGTTGATGGGCTGGTGAGTCACCCTGGTCACCACTCAGGTCCTGATGCTCCCCTGGGCACCAGATGTCCTGCCCACACACCCGCTGCCCTAGCTTCCAATCTATGACTGCCATGTGCCCCACTCATGCCCACCCTCTTGAGGAGACTGGGGCCAGAGAGGGTGGTGTGCCACTCAGCAGGGCGGCAGCAGCAGGCTTTCCACCCCACGCCCCTCCTGGGCAGCCTCCTGCGCCTCAGCAGCAGGCCAAGCTGGCAGGGCACTCCTGGGACATCTGATGGAGCTGCCCACTGCAGCCGTGGGGCTGGAGGGATGAGCGGCCCTCCTGCCCGGCACAAGGGCCGGCAGAGGGAAGTGCAGCGCAAGCCAGGGCGCAGGCAGGACGGGCTCGCTGGAGGGAGCAAGGGTGGGAGACAGCACGAGGCCTTGCACGTGACCCTGAGGGGCTGCCTGTTTCCAAGAGGTGTAGCCAGGAGGGGAGCTCCCAAGCTGGATGCAGGGTGGGGCTCTGCAGGGCGTGTCCTCCCACCACCTGTCACGTTCCCTGTCACCCTCACAGTATGGCTGACACTTGCATGTGGGGCCCAGGTCCTCCCCTCCGTGGACAGCCAAGGACATCCACCCCAAGCTTGGATGAGCAGCTTAGCAATGAGCCAGGTCCTGGGTACCCCTGCCTGCTGGAGGGCCCCAGGGTCACCTGGACTCTGAGGCTGGAGCACCCCTTCCATCCAGCAGGAGGCCGGGGCCCTGAGAAGGCTGGTCCTCACACGCAGAGGTTGGGATGTAGGGGCAGCAGAGGCTCCAAAAGCCCCTCAGGGTGAAGAATCCCAGAAACAGGCAGCCAGGAACAGAGCACAAGCTGAGCATGGAAGGCCTGCTCTAAACCTTGCTGTCACTGGAGGGCAGGGACACTAAGACCTGATCCTCAGGTCATCCTGAGGATCACAAGATGGCATGCATGCCAGAAGCTGTCTGGTAGACCAGGGACTCTGTGACCCCCAAGCCACACCCGACAACATGGCACCTCAGCGGCGATGAGGCCGGGCCCAGGTGGGGAAGGGACAGAGACAAGGCATTGCCCAGGGAGGGACTCCTGTAGATTCTGATCCACAGCCCCATCTGGGCCCCACAAGTGCCCTATAGAGCTCTGTCCCTAAATGCTGGGGCCCTGGGTCTTCTGCCACTGGCCACTTACCAGGCTCCAGAGCAGCCAGGTCTATGGAACATGAGCTTTGATGTCACCATCTATGGCTGCCTCCTGCACCTGCCTCTTCTCCCTGCTCTGCAGCCCAAGGGCTTCCTCTAACAACAGTTCCCAAAGCGAGGCCCATCCTGGGGCCCTGCCCTGGCCCTGAGTCAGTGTGCTCGGTCTCCAACAAAACACCTCCCCCAGGCCCTGGGGCTGTGGACACCCTGCCTCGCTCCCTGGAACAGCCGAGTGCCCCTGACCACAGCCTGTGCAGTGGCCTGGAGAGGACTGCTGGCTTTCCAGAGCCTCGGGTCTCACCCAGGAACCGAGGCTCCTCTTGGAGTGCAGACAACAGAGGAAAGAAGACAGGTGGACCCTTGGCCCAGACTCCTGGTCGTTCAGCAGGAACCTGAGTACCCACCAGGCACAGCGCACGGCAGATGGGGACAGCCTGTCCCTGCCCTCCTGGGGAGCGAGGCAAGTCATCACCACGGACGGCAGCAGGATCACACCCGGCACCTGACCCAGGCCTGGGGAAGACAGGGGCACCGTCACCAGTACAGCAGCTGTGGGTGGGACTGGGCATTCCTTGTCAGCTCCACACCAGACCCGGCAGAGCCCACCTGCTGTGGCTTTCCCAGCATGGCATGGTTCCCCTGAGGCCACTCAGGGAACCTCAAAAGGAAGATGGCAGGAGGGGGAGCCACTGAGGATGGGCACTGCACCCTCACAGGGAGAGATGAGCCCAGTCGCCTCCTGAGCATGGCTCTTGGGGAAGAAGGCTCACGAGCACGCTGGCACATTGCTGTGCAGGTGACCAGCAGGTGGCTTTCAGCATGCCCTTGACCCCTGCAGGAGGAGCACTACAATGCCCCCATGAGCTAAATTGGTGGGCACTTGTGCCGCAAGACGGACATCAGTGGCGTGGAACCTACCCAAGGCCAGGGTGCTCTACAGCAGCCACCAAGCTTCTGGTGGAGGAGGTTGCCACCAGCTCCCTGGCCAGGAGAGCTCATGGAGGACGTGCCAGGGGCTGCAGGGCAATGCTCCCGGGGGCTGGGGAATGAAGCCCTGAGGACAAAGTGTCATCTGGGCTGCTCTCTGGGCAAAGCTCCACATGACCCCTGTGGGCTGGTCTCTCTGAGGCCTTGTTGCCAGGCCCACCCTCACCTCCAGGACCCCTGTGGCTGCTCTTTCTGAGGCCTTGTTGCCTGGCCCACTCTTTACCTGTGTCCTCATCAGCCCTGGTGAAGGACAAGTAACTTCTTCGGCCCCACTGGCCACGGCTGGCAAGACACCGCAGGGGAAGGCAAGATAGAGCCAGGGCCAGGGCCAGGGCTGCACGCCTGCACCCCATGGCACCGTAAGCTCTCCCATGAGAGGACGCCGCACCCTCCATTATGGCCTCACCGCCCAACACTGCATTCCCAGGCCTCATGCAGCAAACTCCCACAGTTTATTCGACCATTAAGTCCCCAACGGTGACATGATGGGGCCACAAATTTCCATACTTTAGGTATGAAAATCCGACTCTGGCCCCAGCACATGCGGTCACTTGATTTTCAATACGGGTGCAAGGCTGTTCCGCAGGGAAAGGGCAGTCTCTCTTGGTGCTGGGATGGTGGGGTCTCCACGTGCTGCAGTACCATGCTGGGCCCCTGCCTCGTGCCACCCGCAGAGGCTAACCCACTCAGACACAGGACCCAAATGTGAGAGCAAAACTAAAAGCCTCAGAAGGCGGTGACAGTGCCAGTGTTCATGACCTGGGGTTCAATCAAGGCTCCTCCAATGAGACCCAAAACACAGCAAAGACAGAAAATGTAGATCAACTATCAAAATCAAAACTCGTCGTCAGGGGACACATTCAAAAACAGGAAATGACACAGAGGAGCCGTCCACCTGCTAAGGATCTGGGGGGTCCAAATTGTATAAAAACTCCTACTGCCCAGTAACGAGACAGAGGGGCTGGTTCGGACACGGGCAGAGACCGAGCAGAGAGGTTTGGAGGTGAGTGCACCAGGCCAAGCTCAGGTGAGGCAGGGGCTGACCGGGTCCCTCCCTGTGAGGCCTGGCAGAGGACAGACAAAGCCCCCGCCATGTCCAGTGGCAGCAGCTGAGGGGCTCAGGAACTCAGCAGGCGTGGCAGGCTGCCACATGGAGCCCTCTCCCCTGGCAGGACTGCTCACCCCAGAAGGAAAGTGGGATGTGCGCCCAGCGTCCAGTGCTGTGCCCTTTCTGCCCAGCTTCTTGCCCTCATCACGCAGGCCCAGATCTGCTGCTAGCTGAGAGGATGCGGACAGGCTCTCGCCAGGGGCTTCTGGGGCCCTGGGGAAGCGCCTCTGGTGTCCAGCTGCATGTGGGCAAAGGGCCAGGCACAAGGCAGGTTCTGCAGGCAGCTTTCCCTCCTGCTCACCAGGCAACCCTGGAAGCGCTGTCCCCTCCTGTGTGCCGCAGGAAGGAACCCGGCAGCAGAGCCATGCAGGACCGCGATTTGTGCGCTCACGGCTTCTTGCTGAAAGGGAGTCTGGGAACCCCGGTGGCCCACTCCTGTGCCTTCACATCTATTCAGGGGACATGGGGACATGTCATAAGGGCTCCCCATGGCCTCGTCTTCAGGCAGGCTGCCCAGCGTCTACAGAGGTGCCCGATGCCCTCACACCCGGTCACGCAGAGCCACACTGCACCAGGCGGCCCCCATGTCCCCTCTGTCCCTGAGTGTCCGTGACTCACACAGGGGACCTGCTGTCCTGAGCTCCAGGCTAGCGTTGCTGCTCCACACATGGTGCCCCTGCCAGTAGCCACGTATCGCAGCTCAGGCAAGAGCCCCTGGGTGCCCACCCTGAGAAGGTTGGGGTCACCCAGCAGCCTGCGCCTGGGAAGCAGCTCCACTCTTAGTGGGGTGGGCCACTGTCCACAGTGGATTCTCTTCTCCACCTGGACCTGCAGCAGCAGACCTAGCTGGGGCAGTCCCACCGCACGCTCCCACCGCACGCTGCCTCGTTCGCTCTGATTGATTTGGCAACACCAAGGCAGAAGCAGTGGTCGAGATCCTGGGTACCGGTGTCCACAGAGACAGGGTCGTTCCACATGCGAGACGGACCAGCACAGGTCTCCACCCAGGGCCAGGCGTCCTGCAACATCTCGCACATAGCACCAGCGGGAAGGGTGTGCAGGGGTCAGGCACTGCACAAACAGCTGTGCCCCGTGAGCGGCTCTGAGCGGCACCTGTCTACCTGCTGGGAACAGTGAGCTTTGCCCCTGCACTTCCCGGCCCTCTCCTAGGAAGGCCCTCAAGATGCCAAACTTGTGGGCGGGAGAACTGTGCTTCCTGCCAGTCTCCTTCAGCCCTCGGGCACCACAACCGATACTGGCTGTCCTCACACATTTGCAGAGCCACAGGTGAGATCGTGGCCCTGGTGACACTTTGAAGGGTAGGAAACCCCATGCACGGCACGACGACGTGCCTGGCGGAGACAAGAGGACCAGAGAAACGCGTGGTGGAGACTCAGCCTGCGTGGGCTGGACTGCACCCCTAGGGTCCTGGGCCGGGGTCCTGAGGCTTGGAGGGCGGGGCCCGACCCCAGGAGACTGGCAACTAGACGCAGCCCCTCTCTCGCCTCCCGGGTGCAGAGGGGAGGCCCTCTGAGGACACAGCAGGAAGGAGGCTGCGGCAAGCATGGGAAAGGACTCTGGAGGAACCAGCAGTCTTGGTCTTGGACTCTTGGCCTCCAGAGTGACAGAAACAGGTTTCTGCCATGCAGCCCATCTGTGGTGCTCTGCTATGGTGGCCTGAGGGGGCTGGTACAAGGCAACTCGGGGGTTCTGGAGAGCTGAGCCTGCTGAGAATGCTTGGAGTCTCTTGCCCGTGCCCACCATGCAGCCCTGGGAACAAACCCAGAGGCCGCTCAGCGTGCAGTGGGCAAGCACCCCTCTGCCACTTGGGTTCTTCAGGGCCAGCGGAACATTCTGCCTGTTTTTCCTGCTCAGTTTTGTCTTCCTAGCACCAGGTCACCTTCCCGCCCAGATGTTACTGTGGGAGAAGTGAGCAGGACCCTCTATACGAGACTCCTGCTTCACATGCCAAGGGCTCAGGGAGAGCTTGGGGCGAGCTCCGTCATGGGCCCGGCACCTCCACTGCCCCACGGACATGAGCAAGACCCCACCTGAGCAGCTGGCGTGGAGCCCACCTCCTGCTCATCTGCTCAGCTCCTTCACCCCGTGTGCTGGAGGGCGCAGAAGGAAATCCGGTTGTACAGAAGACACGTGGTTGTACAGAAAACACGTGGCCACTCAGCACAGTGGCAGCCTTGCCACCAGCTCCACACGCAGCCTTTAAGATTCCAGAGTCCCAGGCAGTGAGATTTTTCAGGGAACACAATTGTTTAGCAGAGGGAAAGGATTTGGCAGCTATTGAGTAATTGCATGAAAACAGTCTGAAACCAGAAGCCAGGTAGAAGTTAATGGTGTTTCCGATTAGCCCGGGTGCCAGAGTAGGGCATTCGCAGAGGTCGCCACATCCCTTCCACTCGTGGGTCGGGCTGGCACTAGAGGGCCAGGAGAAGACCAGGAAGGCACAGATTCCACGGGAAGGTGCTTAGCAGGACAGCCAGAATCCACAGCTGTTGAGGCCCTGGCCTCAGTCCAGCCCTGACCCGGCCTGCACCACGCGGGAAGGCAGTGCCCCACCCGAGCAAGCACAGCACCGACACACCAGGAGCCCTGCGGTCTGCCCTGGGGGTGTCTGGAGGCTGTGGTGCGGAATCCTGGCCAGATGGTTGTTTTCTTAGCACATTTTGAAAGGAAATCTGCTGCTGCCATTCTCGGAACCGCTTTCACTCTAAGTCACCCGCCCCCTCCGCCTGCCTGGGCCCACTGAACCCCAGGCGCCCTGGGAGAGGGGAGGAGAAGGTGACAGACCTTCAGCGGGAGAATGGACAGCACTCTCCGAGTCCCCAGGACTGTGGCCGAGCGGGGACTTCTGCACTCTGGTTGTCATGGCCCCGTGGTTGTCACACTGAGGCGTCTGAGAGGGGTCCCGTGACCTTTGCAGCTCAGCTGGGCTGGAAGGAGGGTCCCCTCAAGCTGCCGTCCCTGGGGGACATGTGCTGCAGTGGAGGGCACAGAGCTGCACCTCTCAGCTCTTTAAGGAGCCAGTGCCCACCCTGCAGAAGGTTCTGGAGTGCAAGGTGGCACTTATGGCTGTGACAGATGTTAACGCTGTGGCCTGCTGACCCTAGGGCCCATGCAAGGTCCCTTCAGAGTTGTGCTCCTGCTTCTGGGCACCAGAGTGAAACTGGTCCAAAGCTGGGCTATGTGTGGCCACTTCTGTCCTCTGTCCCCTCAGGGACACACTTTCCTATGCCACCTCCTGGTGGACAGTTTCCAGGTCTGAAGTTGCTGCTCAGTAACCTGCTCAGTCAGGCTGGGTAGCCACGTGGACCTCCTGTGCTGTGCCCGCAGGTGATGTCCCCAGGCTGACCATCAGTGGGTGTGCCCATGCTGTGGCATCCAGGGTGCTGCTTCTCTGGGAGGGGCTGTGCTGGACTCAGTGGGCTGGCAGCTCTCCAGGCAGCTGACCAGCTGTCCGCTGCTACTTGAGGGCTCTGGCCAGGCTGCCAGGACACTTGGAGCTGTTCTAATCCCTGAGTTGTAAAACATGCTGGGGGCCTCTGCCGTGTCCACCATGCCTGCATGGAAGTAAAGATAACGACGCTGAAGAGGCCAGAGGCACTTCTGAGGTCCAGCCGGGTGGATCTGTGTGGAAGGCCAGGGAGGCAGGGGCGCAGCTCTGGGGGCCCCAGGAAACCGAGGCTCTTCCTCTAGGCCACGGGCTCCCTGCAGCAGTCCTGCGTACAAGCCTGGCTCGGGGGGTGAGGCCAACTGGGAGTGAATTCCAGGAACGTCCCTCCAGCAGGTGACAGCGAAAGGAGGGCCTTCCCCAGGGTCTCAGCCTGCACAATGCCAAATAAGCCAAGATCCAAGAGCCCCGGGAAGGTACCTGGAGAGCCACCCTGGGATCCAGCAGTTCACTGCTGGGTGTAGACCAGGAGTGTGGATCAGGGTCCTGAGCATCTTCATGGCCCCAGTGGCCATGGGCAGACGCACGCAGGTCAGCAGGCCATAGCCCACCCTCACCCAACCCTCATGCCAGGATGGGGTCAGCCTTATAAGGACCATTGGGCACCTTCTATGACACTGACGACCTCGAGGACATTGTGCCAAGCCACATAAGCCAATCACAGAAGGACAGACACAGCGTGAGTCCATTTCCGTGCCCCAGAGGCATCAGGCCCACAGAGTGGGAAGGGGAGAGGCGGGGCGGAGGCCTGGGAGGGCAGAGGCTACTGTGGGAGAAGGAAAGTTCTGGAGGCGGGTGGTGTGCCGGCTGTACCACACAACCATGCTTACTGTCACTGAGCTGCGTGCTCAGGGGCAGGTCCACCCTACTGCGGGAAGGTAAGTCACGAAGCAGGGGTCCAGACAGCACTTCCTCCTAGGCCAGCTCCCTGCTCATCCAGCGCTGCCCCACCTGCCTTTCGCACCCAGAACCTGACAGCCCGAGCTCCCCTGAGCTCCAGGGCGACCTTGGGTCACCACAGCCTGCTTTGCAGCACTTTCAGTGGCCACATGGTCAGATACCACCTGCAGCACTGTCCCGTGGGGGCAACGGTGATGCACCACTCTGGCTATAAGACCACATCTCGGGTGGACTGGACCAGCGGTCTGCATACTAGCAACCCCCCATGACTCTCGGACCCACTAAACATGAGACCAACTCAGAGCCGGGCCATTTCTTAGCAGAGGCTGTGGACTGGCAAGTCAAAGCCAATGGAATCCCAGGCCGGAGGCTGCCTGAGGGCGACTTCCCTCTGCACAGCTTGCCAGCTTGTGTTCTGGTCTCTGCACTGTACTGACCCACTGCAAGGGGATCTGACTAGAAGTGACCCAGACTCACCCTAATGGTGAGAATTTCAGAAGAGATGGGGCACGCAGCCTTCTCCCCGTACACCTGACAGCCAGCCTGGAATCACAGCCGGCCAGTGCAGAGGGGCCCAGCAGGGAGCCCGTGCTCACTGCCCCAGCTACCCGAGCTGGGATTCTCCGGGGGAGACCTCTGCCAAGTGTCGGCTCCACCTGGGGAGGATGGAACAGCTGCACACCTGGGCCTCAGATAATCACCATCCCTGCCACCTCGGGTGCCACCGAGCAGGACATACCTGTCACCATCACCGCACAAACAAGACCCAGCCATCCATATTCCAGTCAGCAGCCTGATGGGCGACAAAGAGGACCTAGAAGGATGTGAGGAGCCTCCCGGGCCACCTGGAGAGGAGCAGCTGGGAGGATGTGAGGAGCCCTCACAGGCCACCTGGAGAGGAGCAGCTGGGAGGACGTGAGGAGCCCTCCCTGGCCACCTGGATGGGAGCAGCTGTGAGGACATGAGGAGTCTCCCTGGCCACCTGGAGAGGAACAGCTGGGAGGACATGAGGAGCCTCCCTGGCCACCTGGATGGGAGCAGCTGTGAGGACGTGAGGAGCCTCCCTGGCCACCTGGATGGGAGCAGCTGGGAGTATGTGAGGAGCCTCCTGGGCCCACGAGAGGCACTGTGCTCTCCTCCCATGCTTGCTCCAGAGCATCCTTCCCAGCCATGCTCTGCAGAGGACACATAAGAGCCCACGGTCACCAGCTCTGGGAAACTGCTTGGTCTCTCCATTCTATTGATAAATGGCTGTGATCCCAGTGATATGGGGCCATGTCCTGCCTGACGGCCAGCTCTGTGACAGGTGACAGGTTCTGTGGTGGGAGCTTCTCCACCTTGAGGGTGGGCATGTGAGCAGGGCTTTGAAGGGTATGTAGGAGTTTGCTGAGTGCTAAGGCATCTACAGACCAGTTCTGCACCCTGTTGGGAACCAATAGAGGGACGGGCTGCCCAACGTGTGTAGGGCGAAGGCTGGGCCTGGTGGCTGAGGCCCAGGACCTCAGTCTTACCCAGGTCTTTGGAAGCCAGGAGGATAAGGGAGTCTCCTTGGCAGGAGGCCTGCCATGCTGGTAGTCCTTCTGCTACTGGGCTGAGCAGAAGACTCAGCCACTTTCCCACAGTGTATCCCCACTCGACTGTGGACCCCAAGGGTGGTGACACAGCAGGGCTAAGCAGAGAACCCTGTGGGGACCTGGGCCCTCTGCGCTCAGAGGCAGCAGCCCAGGGAGGCAGGGCGGGGAGGAGGCCAGCTGACAACTGGCATTTACCTGGCACATAAGGGGACAAAGCACGACAGCTTTGGCCTTCTTCGTGGAAAGGTACCCACCCATGGAAGTGTCCCATGCTGCAGCAGGTGCCAGAAGATTCTCTCCAGCTAAGCTCAGGCCAAGGGTCTGAGGACAATGTCCACAGCTCTTTCCAGGAATGGCCGGAGACAGGCCTGGCCGCCGTCTTCAGGAGGAACATTCCAGAAGGCTGTGCCTTTGGCGAGAAGGAGCAGCAAGGTCCAGATGTGAGTGTTGGAGGCCTTGTGTGACCCTGGAGGGATGACTCCGGTGGACAGGCTGTTTCCATCTCTGAATAATGAAAAAAGATTTGTGCCCAGCCCCTCCTGATCTCACTGGAGAACAAACAGGGTTTGATTTAACAGCTGAGCAAGGCTGAAGGAATTTAGCAAGGGCTGGACCTTGCTCTGGGGGACAAGCCACATGGCCTGGCAGTTAGCGTCCTACCCACCAGGGCAGAGCCTTCCGTAGCACCTGTCACACGCTGGGCACTATCCCAGCCCTGGGGACACCCAACTGGAAGGGCGTTGCTTCCCAGCATGAGTAGCCCACGGAACACACAGGGGGACACTCACAGCCAATGGCCCAGTGGGGAGAGTTGGCCCTGAGCACCGTGCCACCTGCACCAAGCCCCAGAAGGAGCAACCCTTCCAAAGCCAGGACAAGCTTGTGCTGGAACCCTGATGTTGGGAGGTCACAGTGCAGGAAAGGGTATTTCAGGCTCAGCAGGGCTGCAGGGACACGTTGGTGCCTTCCAAGTGGCTCTTCCTGCCAGTTCTGTCCCCAGAGACTGCCCCCATCCTCAGCCTTGGGGTCCAGTTTTGAAGACTGGAAAGGGTTCAGACAAAGGTGCTGGGGCTACTGGGGCCCCAGGGAGCCTCTGGAGAAAACCCCGAGAGTCTAAAAGAGCAGAGTCTGTCCTGCCTCCTGCTGCTGAGGGGTCTTGGTGAGGGGGACATGTGGCAAAGCCCTGGGAAGCTGAGCCATGATGACCCTGACAAGCAGCCAAGGAGGCCAGAATGCTCCACGGGCTTGTCCACATGGCCTTTGCAAGGTCACAGGGAACCTGGGACGGGAGGCACAGGCTGGCTCAGGGGCTGTGAGGAGCAATTGCTCCCCTAGATAGCCCAGCTGGAGGATCCAGCACCCCACATCTATACCCAGCCCCCTGGCCCAAAGCTAAAGCCCCTCAAAGCATGCTGAGGCCTCCTCCTGCCTCCCCAGTTCCTAGGGACAGGTCTCCTCACTGGGCACCTACAAGCCCAGGGCATACATTCAGCATGCAAGTGTCCCCAGGCTGCCCAATGCAGGATCCTGTCTGGCATAATGGCACACACTTGCTGCCTCTGAGACCTGGAGGACCTGGAGGATCTAGGACGGAGGGCAGGCAGGGCCCCTCCTCCTAGAGGCACAGGGAAGCCCTGGCCTGCCACTCCCTCTGCAGGGAGGTGCTTCCTCTCTGCTTCTTCCCTCACTGATGCCACCTGCCCCTCCTGAGGACCTGTGCTCAGACGCCCAGGTGGTCTCTCCTTCCAGATCCTCGCCCCACCTGAGGTCCCTATGGCCAGGTAGGTCATGTGTCCATGGGTTCCAGGGTTTGGGTGTGGACACCTCAGGGGCGTCCCTGGGAGGCAGCTCCATCCCTCCTTGCACTTCCAGGTCCTTCTGTGGTTCCTTCAGCCTCAGTCACTGCTAGGCCATGTCAAGCCCTCGCCAGGCCTTCGGTCCCCACAGCTGGGAAGGCCCTGCTTCTGCTGCTGCCCTCAGAGCCTGAGGCCTCCAGGCCCTTCCCTCATGTGAGAGTTTTCTGCATGGCTTAGGGAACCTCCTGTCCAGCTTAGAAGGGGGACATCAGCTCCACAAATGCATAGCACAAAAGGCGTGTCCCTGTCCCCACCACAGAGGCCGGGGAGAGGAAAGTCGTGCCCCCACCAGCCCTGCCTCTGGCCCCAGCCTCCAGATTCTTCCCCAGGAGGAAGCAAGGAGAAGCACAGCCCAGACTTGGAGGGCAGGAGGCCCAGCCATGCCGCCCCCACGAGCACACGTGCCCTACCTCTCACGCCACCTAACCATAGAGGCGTAGTGCCTGACACCCAGGCAGCCGGAACCCAGGGATGAGTGGCCACTACAGACTCAGGGACTGGTGTGGACCCACGTGTCAGCACAGCTGGCAGGCCAGCCCTGCACCCAGGCTAGGGACAGGGCTGTTCTCAATCCCACAGCGCAGAGTGGCCCAATCTCTGGGAGCAGATTTACAAAGTCAGCCAGGGAGCTCCAGATTCTCAGCACTTCCCAGGGCAGGGCTGCAGAGTCCTGGCCAGAGGCCACATTAGGACACTTGGAGCCCAGCACCCCCATGGCCCTGCTGCTGCCCTCCAAGCCGCTGGGCTGCATGTGCACCAGCTCTCACCCCAAGGAGCTCAGTCTCCCCAGCATCCTCCTGAACCCTGGGCCAGCAGCATGGGGTTGAGAGCACCCTGGGAGCAGGGCAGGGGCACCCTAGGGACTTGTGGTGAGGACACACAGAGCCGCAGCTGAGGCTCTGATTCAGATGCCCAGGGAAGAGACCTGGGGTCTCCACTGGTCCCCAGGACAGCACCGAGCATGACTCAGAGGTCAAAGGTGGAGCTAGTAATGGAGGTTGGGGGTGCAGACAGCAAACAGGTGGTCCACCTTACCATTGAGACACAGGTGTGCTCCTGGAGAGAGCAGGTGAACTTCCCAGAACCGCGGGAGGCTCCTGGAGAGAGCAGATGAACTTCCCAGAACCGCGGGAGGCTCCTGGAGACAGCAGGTGAAGCAGTGGAAACAACCCAGCACCGTTCTTCCCGTGGCCCTCAGCAGCAGCTCCAGCAGGGACTGCCCAAGCCTCTTCACACGTGAGCCCCTAGATCCACAGCACCTTCTGGAGCAGGAAATGCCAACTCCCTTCCAATTGTACACATGGAAACTGAGGCATGGAGATATTAAGAATCTTGACCACAGTCCTACGAGTAGTGAAGTCCCAGGGAATGTCACATGGGACAGATCTCTGAGCCCGGGTCTCCCGTGAGACTGGCTTCCACACATACAGATCCGCCAACAGTTACTGAGGGTTAGCTGATGCCAGCTGCCCTAACTCAAGTCACCCCCTCTGTCCTGACAGAGCTGGGAGGAGAGATGCAGCTCAGACCGCCTGTTTGGCAGGTGAGGAAACAGGCTACTCCATGGCTCCTCTCTGCCCCAGGGACTCTCCCTGCTGGGCCAGCTGGCCAGAGCGTGGAGGCCACAGCAGGGGACTTCCCACCCCTGAGCGGGACTCACAGTTCTCCCCTCCACCAAGGAGGGGCTAGGGCCACGCAGGGGCCACCCGGCCAGGCACCGTGTGAGGGACGTCCAGCTGGCTCGGCCTCCTCCTTCCCAGGCCTTGCGGCTCAGCAGGCGCGTCTGCTGGGGTTCACTTGCATCCTCTTTGGAATAAGTGGATTTCGTCCATATTTATACAGCAGCGTAAACAGAGTTTCCTGATCAAAGGCTGCCCGGGCTGGAGGCGATGACCAGGAGTATTTTCCCAGCTGAGTCATGACGAGCATTTGGGGGCCTGGCCCTGGCTGTGCAGTCTCAGTCAAGCTTGGTAGCCATCACAGGTTCCCAAGGCGTAAACATTCTTACCTCTGCCTACGGCTTCCAGTGTGCAGAAGTGGGACCCCACACAGGGACAGCAGCGCTGCAGCTCCAGCCGCAGCATGCCCGACCGCCATGTCTTACAAACGGGTGGAGGGCTCGAGGCCTGCACGCAGGAGCAGGGCCAAAGCCCTCCCAGTGGTGGTGGGCCCGCTCTCCACCGCCAGGGCTTGCTGGTGCTGGCTTACACAGAAACACAGCGAAGGTCCTTCCGTCAGCAACAGGCACATGTACCTGCTTGAGAAATGCGGACAGCGTGGGCGTGGGGACATGGCAGCAAGGGGGCCCTGGAATAAATGGGGTCTGCTCTCCATGCTGATCCTGGTCGGGTGGCTCTTAGTGACGAGAGTCTGTCATCCCAGGAAGCTGGCAAATGCAAGGAATAGGAACCAGGCCCCAGGCTCGCTGATGCCCGAGGAGTCCAGGATTGGCCCGTGGCTCCGAGCATGTGTGGGCCGCCAAGGGTCCTCAGCTCTCAGCAAGCAGCAGCAAAACAGGACGTGCAACATGTAATGGACCCAGAGCCCAGCACAGCACTGAGCAGGGGCACACTCACCAAGTGGGGCCAGACACCCTGAGCTGTGCCCCTGGGAGGAGCCCTACCACGAGGTGGCCCCCTCTCTGGAGCTGCCTCTTCCCTGTTCTCTCTATGGTGTTCCTACTTACATGCTCCCTCTCTGCACTTCCCCTCTCCTGTCCCCTCTCTGGTGTTCCTGCTCTGGAGTTCTCTTTCAGGAGTCCCTCTCTGGGGCTTCTTCTCTGTGGGCTCCTTCTCTGAGGCTCCCTCTCTGGGGTTCCTGCTCTGGGGCTCCCCCTCTGGAGTTCCCTCTTTGTGCTTCCTCTCTGGGGTTCCCTCTCTGGGGTTCTGTCTGTCGGATTCCTCTGTGGGCTTCCTCTCTGGGGTTTCGTGTCTGAGACTTCCTCTGTGGCATTCCTTCTCTGGAGTTCTCCCTGTGAGCTTCCTCTGTGGGGCTGCCTTCTCTGGGCTTCCTCCTGGAGCCCCCTCTGGTTCTGACTGCTCATTTCCAGGGTTGCCCTCCTGCCTTTGCTTGGCGCTCCGTCTGCTTGGGGTAGTACTTCCTCATCAGTGCATGTCGTGGTGTGGTGGAGACCATAAAGTGAACCAGCAAGGAAACGAGGAGGACATCCCTGATGTGAATCCCAGGACCCCGGAGAGAGCGGGGTAGGAGGGGCCGGTGTCCTGGGTGGAGAGGACCCTGGACAGAGTGAGGTGGGAGGTGCAGGTGTCCTCTGTGGGAAGGACCCTGGTTCTCTGGAACTACTCGAGGGTGCTGGACAGACCATACAAAGCCCCTCCGGAGGCGGCGCCCTCCTCTCACCCGCTTTGGGATCCAGGTCCCCCTTGCAGATGGAGAGCGGGAAGCCTGGAGGTCCAGCAGCCCTGCAGTGACCCAGGCCCGTGAGGGAGAGCCTCCCGGGATTAGGAGGAATCCTTCGCATTGCCCTCCCGCAGGGGCCTTCCGGTGGTTGCTTTCCACCCCCTCGGCCGGCTGATGGACCTTCCAGAAGCTGAGCATTCGCACAACCCCCAAGCCATGCAGCGTCTTCCAAGCACACGATGAACTCATCCTTCCTGGAACCCAGACGACAGGGGGCAGTGAAGGGGGCGTGCATGTCCAGCCTCCTCCCCACCCTGGCTCCCAATCTGCCCTCCATCCCAACTCCATGCCTGGCGTACCTCAGGAGGGGTCACAAGGAGCCCCGACCACCCTTCCTGTGGCCCACCTGGATCTGGCTCAGGGTTGGGGTGGCCCCAGGGCTCCAGTACAGTGAGCCTCTCTTACCCCAGAGCTCATGAAATGAAAACTGAAGCCACTGCTGGTGCTCCACGTCCCCCTGGCCCTGCCGCCCAGGGCTCGAGCTTTGGCCCAGGGATATGATGTGAACACCCAGATGCCATCGTTCCGCCAGCCACACGGAATCAAATATCGCTGTCACTGCCACAGCGAGATCCCTGAAGCCAGGCCTGCATCCCAGCACCCAGCCAGCACTGGCCGAATGGCAGAAGGATTGGGAATAAAGAGGCCTGGAGTGGGTGATGCTCTCCAGCAGTGGCCTGGCCAGATTGTAATGTGGCCAGGGTCCCCCCTGAACTTCCTGAGCCCCATCTGAAGCAGGGAGAGCACCCCAGGCCCACTCTGTGCAGTAGCCAGCCCCACTGGCACCGTTGGCCTCAGCTGGCCCCAGTCAACCCCTGGAGTGGCTCTGGGCAGCGTTTCACTGACAACGAGTCAGACCAGCCCCAAACTGCCCCACAGATGACTCCTGAGCGAGTCTGGAACTCCAAACATGAGCAAGAGAACACAGCGGATGACAAATGACTCGAGCCAGAGAAAATTCTTCAGCAAATATTGGACACAGCACGAGAAGCCTTGGTGAGATGAAGGAGGAGATGAGGACACGAGAGCGTTGCTGGAAGATTATTTTGCACCCCTGCCCTGAAGACTCTCCAGGTCCCGAGCCAGCACCCTTCTCTCCAGTTGGTCAGCAGCTGTGCCACCTGGGCCTTGTGCTACCTGTGTTGGCACAATCGCATCTACTGCTGCCCAAGGCCAGGCTGGGAACTTTAACTTGAGAGAGATGAAAACTCCGGACAGAGCTCACGGAGAGGAAAACGGCAATAAATGCATAGCAAAGGAATGATATCCTCAATATATAAAGAGCTTTCACAAATCAATGTGGAAAGACAAGCACTCAAACAATATATCCTGGCAATCTACCAAAGAAGAAATGCAAACAGCTCCCAATCAATGACTCACGCAAACAGCAAACAGCAATCAATGACTCACGCAACGTGACCTGGAGACATGTGGGGCCATTCGCAGGGCGTCACGGAGCTTTACTCTCAGGACTGCAACGTGGAAATTGGTGGGGGCTTTTCAGGTGCTACTTCAGCATCTGTCCAAATTCTGAATGTGCTTATTCCTGACTCTGCAGTTCCATTCCCAGAAATGTATACTAAAAAGCTGAATACGACACTTTTGCGCAGAGAGATAAAAGATGCTCCTTGCTCTGTGGTTTGTAGCAGAAATCTAAAGTCAAATCATCTGAATTTGTCAAGAAGGACCTGATAAACAAAGGGGGACGCATCGATACCGACCTGTCTCCCCACAACTCCTTCACCCGCAAGAGCTCACACCCTGCGCAGGCAGAAATGGTTACAGCAGCCTAGCGCACAGTCATGCCAGAGAGCACAGCGCCACAGGTCGCCCCCACGGGAAGGACAGGCGGAGCGTGAGGTCGGCCCTGGGGATCCTGGCCCATCACCATGACCTCGCTCTTTGCAAACGGTGTCTCTTACTGTTGGTGTCCCCAACATCTAAGACGCATGGGTTCCTGACTCCCACACCCCGTAGATGGTCAGAGCCTGCTTCCAGCGTGGACGAGGCCACCATCTGTCCACCCACTGTCAGCCTGGGCCTCAGTCTTCTTCACCCTTGCCTGACAGAAACATGAACGTGCCATTGCATTGAGAGCTAGGCGGTGCAGGGTCACTAGCAATGACAATTGGACCAAAGAACACACCAACAATGCGCCTGTTCCGAGGCTGTCAGGGCTGATGACAGGAAGTGCCCAAGCTTGCCCACGTGGCTGGGAACACCCTCCAGGGAGGCGACGGGCCTTACTCCCCTGTGGAGCGAGGCTGCAGATGCCTGGAGGGCGGCCTTCTTAGGCTCCCGCAGAGTCTGAGCACAGGCCGCGTACCTACTTGCCTCATTCCCCTGGCCTGTGGTTGCCAGCTCCAGGTGGCTCCACATGTCCCCTGGACCGCTGCTCCCCAAAGAGCCATCCGCGGCCTGTCCGGTATGCTGTGATGTGGGCCTCTCTGCCTGAGCTCAAGCGTGGGCTCCCGGGTACCATCACCCACTGAAGAACACGGGGACCCTCCCAACCCGTCCCACAAATGAGGACATTTCTCCCCTGTCTCAAGATCCGAATCACCCTGTGAGGTAAACACTGCCAAGAATGAGGTGTGGCCTCCTCAGATGGCTTCAGAAATGCTTTCACAATGGTCACAGAGTGGGAGTGACGTCCCCCGAGCAGACCACAGCTGCCACTGGTTGTGTGAGTTCCATGAGTCTGTGATTCTGGGTGGCCACCCATAGGTGACACTGCACAGCCGCCTACTGGTGGCGCTGAATGGCCACCCGTTTGTGACACTGCATGGCTGCCCCATTGGTGGGAAAAGCTAAGTCTGTCATCAGCATCACAAGTGGATGGGGTGATGGTCCAGGCTGCGATGCCAGGTCCTGGGCTCTGGAGGGAAGTAAGTGAGCCGAGAGTCTGGGGTGGACGGTGTGGGATATGGAGTGTCAGGGAGAACAGGGAGTCCACCAGGTCCCCAAGCACTTGGGTGTAGAGAGGCAGGGTCCAGGAGGTGCCTTGCAGCCCTGGGAGGCCCAGCCTTGCACTGAGGGTGAGCAGCTGGGATCAGGGGTGGGGCCAGGGCTGTGGAGCGGGTTTGCTAAACCACATGGGCAAGAGTGGCCACATCACTCCAGGCCAGGATCCGAAGCAGGTGGAGAGGCTGGGAGAACCCCACGGTGCTGGTCTCCTGAGGCAGAGAGCTCCCAGCACATACTCGGCTCCCTGAAGGAGCCACGGGCACAAGCTGCTTCAGGCTGGCAACCTGGCACCCTGCCTGGCACCGGCACATGGTGCACAGACAACAGGGCCCCACACCACCTACCAGGAGATCACAGAGGTGAACGCAAACCCTGGTGTGTCCCAGGGAGTGCATGGATGCCTGTTGGCAGGGAATGGCACTCGGGTCGAAGGCCACAGGGCACCAGATTCCAGGGAGAGCCCCCGACCCGCCCGCTGGTGCAGGCCTTTGTCCACACATGGACGCCCATTTCACCACAGAGCAGGCCTGGAGCATAACAGGGTTTAAATTACACATGAGAAGAATTTAGTCCAAAACTAACTTCCAAGCCAGAGATCGAAGCACATAGGATTCCCTCAGAGTCGCATCCACGGCTGGTAAAACAATTGCTGCACTTGAACAAAAGCACATCGAACAGCTCCCAAGTCCTGTGTGCCAGACGGAGAGGCCAAGAGGCAGAGAGGTGGAGAGGCGCGGAGGCGGAGAGGCGGGGAGGCGCAGAGACAGTGGTGGGTAAAGAGCACGGTGGGGTGGAAGCTGGAAGGCAGAGGCCCTGGTGCTGAGCAGGGCAGTCCAGCCACCCTCTGCCCTACTCCACCAGGAGCCAGAGCCACAACCAGGTGTGCCGGGTCCCCTGAAGTCCACACAGAGAGAGTGCAGAGCCCGCAGCTGCAGGGACCTGGACGCAGCCTGACCACTGGGCTGCTGCGCTCTCCCAAAGCTGCGACCTGCGTCTGTGAGCCCATCTCACTGGTTACGTTGCATTAGGTGGCTCAACGCCATCTTTAAAGCAAATGTGACCAGTCCACCTCTTCCTGCTGTGGACTGGGCTTCCCAGGAACTGAAGCGCCCGCATTCCGCGTGTCAGAGCAGGTGGGACACTCTTCTTCTGGCTTCTGCCTGCCAGCCCAGGTGGGCATGAGTGCAGCAACGCTGTCCACGGGGCACTCCTGTGATGAGCCCCAGTGAGGGCGCAGCCTGGGTAGCTTTGGCGATCCCCAGGGGAGAGGGGCTTGCACGGCCCACTCCAGATGAGGAGGTTCCGAGAACAAAGGCCTCAGCCAGAGGGCTCCGGGGCAGGGCAGGCAGAACTGGTCTTCCTTGCCCACAGGGGTCCATGCCTGGCCCAGGAGCTCAGGTTCTTACAGCTGGACCGCCCTGGCGCCATCTCCTGGTCCACCAAGTACGTTCCAGGCTGGAGAGTGGAATCGGGACAAACTGAACAGTCTTCATCATCATGGGGAGCAAAGCACTGAAGGCGGCAGGCGGCACCAGCCCGTGGCCCCGCGTGGCCCAGCGTCGCCCCTTCTCCTGACGGCCTGACCTTGGGCCTGACCCCTATTCTCCTGGGGCTGCAGGGCCATCACAGCCAGCAGGGACACCAGTGCGACCACGCGGGCATCTATAGGAGGTTCCCGGGCCCCGCCAGCCACACAAACAACAGCCGCCCTCTGCCCCTCTCCAGGCTGGGGTGGCAACAGCCTCACCCCTCAGACTCCCTGGGGACTCGAGGGTGTGCTGGGGCTCGGGGCTCAACCCTGTGTGGGGTCCATCCCCCCATCTAGGACACACATGTCCCATGCACAGCACATTCGTCCCCACCCACCGCAAATGTCCCAGAGGTGCTTTGTGCCTGCGCATTCTGCCGTCGGGCAGGAACTCTTCCACTGCAGCGCTGGTCGGGCCTCCTGGTGTGTCCACTCCGAGGTGAGGAGGTGGGAAGCCCTCTGGGAACCTGGGTGGGTGCTGCTCCCAATGGTTCCAGTTGTTCACAAATCTAATGGTCTCCAGCATCCCATGTGGCCTCTCTACTCAGGTGGACAGGTGAGCTGACGTTGCGACAGTGAGTGAAGAGTCAGAATCCGAGGACCAAGCGGCAAGGAGCCACAAAAGCCAGCGCCACGACAGCAGGGAGGTGTCCAAGTCCAGCTGGACCTGGGTCAGATGATTTGCTGCTGGATTCTGTAGTCCAACAATCTCATCAGAAAGGGGGGGTCTTATTCCTGTTGCAAGACTCTGAAAGGAAAGAGCGCAGCACAGACGCCCTCCTGACCACAGCAACGGCTCCTCAACACACCTCGGGCTCCAGCCCAGCACACGGAGCCAGGCACGTGCTGTACCTGTAACCTCAGGAGGCCGAGGCAGGAGAGTCTTGCAAGTTCAAGGTCAGCCTGGGCCACTTAGCAAGAGCCGTCTTTAAATTGAAACGGACTGGGTGCGGTCAGAGGCAGAACATTGCCTGGCATGCACAAGGCCCTGGGTGGCTCACCAGCATGACAACCCAAACCGCCAGCGGAATCCTCCCTATTAGCAGAATGAGGGAGGACAAAGCAGCCATCTCAAACGAGGCTATAAAAGCTCTCTGGTAGATGACACGGGGACAGGAGAGAACGCCGGCAGTGTGCTGAAGGGCGCCTCCTATGGCCTGGCACTGCAGCACCCCAGGGCTGGCTCAGGGAGGGGGTCCCCAAGGCTCCTGCTGGACTGAGCTGGAGGTTCACACAGCACAAACAGAAACTTCCAGAAAGCCATGGGCCGAAGAGGAAGAAGGGACCCTAGAAGTGGAATTGAGACCCGCAGGTCTCAGGGTGACAAACGCAAAGCCAGCAGCGCCTGTCTGCTGATGCAGATGCCACCTGAAATCGAAGATCTGACTCCCGCCATTCACAACCAAGACACAAAACACTCGAGCTGCATTTGACAAAATATGAGTCAGACACCGCCCCATGGTGGGCTAGATCCACAGGTGCCCGGTAGCCCAGGTGACCTCGAGAAAGGACAGGCTTGAGGACGTGCTACCTAACATGCCTCTCGCTGCCTTGACGGCTGTTCAGTGTCGGTGGACAAGTCCAGGGCTGGACACCCCGCGGCCAGTGTCAGCAAGCTCTGAGCCATGCTGCGGGAAGTCAGGCTTGTCACAAGCATGTGTCCACGGGGGAGCACAAGCACGAACCCTTCTTTCACAGAATGTACCGCAGGTCTATGTAGAAAAGTCTGACCTGTGGCTTCCAGAGGATGCTATCCATGGGCGTGGAAGAGGCAGATGCTTGCTGGACGGGACACGGAGCGTGCACGTGGGTCAGTGGTCACCAGCAAAGTTGTCCCCAAGACCACAGCAGCAGAGCCAGCAAGGGCGTGGCCGCCAGCAGCTAGGCAAGAGAGGCCCGAGGGTGCAGCAGCCACAGTCTCTCTCCCAGGGCCACAGGGCCCCACCATGAGGAACCTGCATTCAGCGTCCTTCATGTCGCGCCCACTGCGCCCACTCGCACACCTGGCCCTGGTGCAGACAGCCAGGACTTCATGGGATGAAGACGATCAGGTGCCTTGGAAGGATGTGGCAGCTGCTCACATAGGCAGGCCCACACCTGTGGGGACAGCAGCCCCTCCTGGGCGTCATCTGGGGGGTGAAGACGCACACTCATGCGCAGGTGGCCTGTGGCTAAGGGCAGGATAGCTCACAATTTCCACAAAGAGTGGGGGGCACATGGACAAAGCTCCCGAGACCAAACGTTGCAAGAAGCCAGACACAAGCATGTCCCGCAAGGCCTTGCCCGATCTGCATGGACCAGCGCTTTGCAATGGAGGGCCAGCCAGGGACCTCCCGAGACATCCTAGCGAGGGGGAACGTGGAACCAGAACTAAGGCAGGGAACCTCAGGGGCCACTCCCCAGCGCTGGAAGCGGGAATTGAACACAACCAGTCATCCAGGTGTCCAGGCAAAGACAGCACGCAGACTGTGCATGGGTCAGGATGGCCCGCTATAGCCACCCGCGAGACGACCAGGGACTGGGAGCCTAAAGGGTCAGGAAGCCCGAGCCCACCCAGAGGGCTTGGACTAGAAGGGACGTGGTGGTTCTAGGGCAAGGCTGGCTTTGCCACGCTGGGGCAGGAGGGCCCGTGGCTGAGAATTGCCAGAGTCGGGGACTCCGACCTGGTGCTGGAGGCTTCCTCTACCGTTTGCCGTCTGAGGCTGAAGGAAGGGAGGGAGTTTCTGGGGCGAGAACAGCAGGGACTCCAGCCCCGGTGGCATTCTGAAGTGCCTGCTTCCAGCAGCATGATAGAGCTGAGGCAGGCTTTGGCCACGTGGAGTCCTGACCATCGGGGAAGCTCGACCCTGCAGGCCCCACGCTAGCGTGTGCACAGTTGCATCAGAGACGTGCAGTGCGGCCTCGCAGTGAGGAAGGCAGGATGGGAAGGGCGCTGAGCCACAGGCAGGATGATTTATGATTCCTGAGGTCATTGGAATAAATCATAGATACGCCTAAATATTTTTGGAATTTCACCTACTCAGCTCTCAGGGAGGCCCGAGGCCAGATTTAAACGCTCAAGCCAAGATCACCCAGTCACAGCCAAGCATTCAGGCCCTTGGCCAAAGCTACGTCCCCCAAGGTCAATTCCCTTTCTCTGCTAACCCTGCCATTCTAAAGGCTGGGCGCAGGGGCCGCCAGCGAGCAGAGCTGGCTCCCGGCCTTGCTGCGGCACCGGCTGCACCCGCTCCGCTCCTCTTCTGTCCAGCTTTAAGCACATCTCCTCAGTCTGCAGGAGTTTCCTGTCCCAACTCTTAGGCGGGGACAACCCCTTGGAGGGTTTAGCCGGGGGCAGTCAGTGTAAGGGGGACCTTGGTGTGGTCAGGGCACACACCACAGGCAAGCAGGGGAGGACACAATACCCCAAGCTCAGGTGAGCCTCATGAGGACCTCAAGGCACCCCCAAGGCGAGGTCCCAGAAAGGCTGGGAGGCCATGTGGTGCCAGGGACCTTGCCTGTTTCCAGCCACCCAGGCCCAGCTCTTCTCCCCCAGGATCAGTGCCAGCCACCAAGGAGCACTCGACCTCCAAATTCCAGTTCCTTGGCATCTGCCACACAGCACTCCACCCTCCCGCCAAGAGGACAAGGAGCGTGGGGACCTCTTGCCCCTGCAGGGTGAAGTCCTCCCTAGATGACTCCCCCAGGGCCCCGGTGACTCAGACTTTCTAACCAGGTAGCTCCTTGCCTAGGCAGGGCTCCTGCCTACGGTCTGCTGCCACTAGGCTGAGGCCACAGCACAGCAGCTGGCAGCCTGGGACACCGCCCCTGTCCTGGTGGGTAATGCATTTCCAGGTGGCTTAATGTTGGCGACCACTTCCTCTAGCTGCCTGGGTCTCCTGATAACCACCTGGCTGCATCTGCAGGGCTCCCTCCTTTCCTGGGAAAGGAAACCTCAGCTCTCAGAGGGACTCGTCTGTCCATCTGTCTGCTGCCACCTCTGCAGTGTGCGTGGGCAGGGAGGAGCTCCCGCCCGGTGCTGCGGAGGGCAGAGCTCTCCCCAGCCTGGGCTCCTTTGAAGACTGTTCAACCTCAGCAACGACCTGGGCCAATTCCACGCCCTGAAGATGGGGCTGGAGAAGCAATCAGGGCCAGTGTTCTCCTCCCACGGGCTCTGCCCTGGCCCCTATCCAGGCAGCGCTGGGAGCCTCTGGTCGTGTGTGGCCCCCAGCCCTTCTTCCCAGGGGAGAGAGATTCCTACACCCAGGACCAGCCTTCTCTGCGACCTCACTCCTGCCGGCCTGGCCAGGGAGCCACCCACCCCTGGCAAACACAAGACCCAGATGCCGGCCCTTCCCCCAGTCCCTTGGACTTCTTCCCAGGTTCCAAGCCCAGGGCTGGGGAGCTGAGCAACATTCTCCCTGTCAATCCACCCAGGGACTGCAGAGGGAAGGGAGAGGGAGGCCGCTGGGAGCAGCACACCCCCTCGGCCTCCTAAGCCATGGCCAGGTCTTCCTGAAGGGCTGGGTGCCGCAGGGGTGGTGTCTGGCACCTGCACCTCCATCACCCACTCTGCTCCATAGAACACATAACCTGGTCCTGGGCCCAGAAGCAGGTGTTCACCGCTGGGGGAGGGAGCCTGATGAAAACTCAGTGTTTGGCTGCTTTGAGCAACTAGTTTGGAAGGGACATTAGGGACAGAGGAAGGCCACGTGGGTCCCAGCACTGCAAGGTTATTCTCATCAGGTGGGACAGTGAGAGACAGAAAAAGAGAGAATCAGTTTTACTTAGTTTTTCATGTGGCCTTCGTTGCTCCAAGACTTCGTTGTGTGTGTGGTGCTGGGGTTTGAACTGGCGCACTCCTGCATGCCAGGCAAGCACCGTAACAGCTGAGCCACCGCTCCAGCCCATCAGGAGCATTTAACAATGACGGGTGCAGGCACTGCCCAGGTGGGCCCCAGGAGGCAGCCCAGAGGGGGCTGGGTGGAGCTTTGGGACCAGGGATGCTGCCCGGGGAAGCAAGGGAGGCAGAAGAGAAATCCCCAGGGGACCAGACTGTGAACTCCGCGCAGGCCCCAGGCCAGCCAAGTGCTGCTCTCAGCCAGGGTCACTCGCTGCATACGGAACTGGAACTGCACACCAGGGTGTGCGGGTCTGGAGGGACCGCGGGACACTATGGAGCGGGCAGTGCCCGTCCAGCTTCCACCTCCCACGTCTCCGAGATTTTACAGCTCTGTAAATCAGACGAGTGGGACTGCTGCACGCGCCAGGCCGAGGGTCTGTCTCCACGCCATGTGGAGGCTGCCGCCTCTACTCCTCAGCCCCCTCCCCATCCTGGCCACAGCTCTCCAGACTGAGAAAAGCTGCTGATGGCGTCCTGGTTCCTGCATCAGCCAACGAGTTAAATAACCCTTCCACCCGGGTGCCGCTTGGGCTTCTGAGTTAGGATTCTATCCTCATTGAAAAGTGATCCCTTGGCACTGGGTCTCGCTGCTAAGAAAGGGCCCACCCGGGGTTTGAGCTGATAGCTTCCTGCTCGGCACTCAGGAAGATCGGCCTGCACAGAGCGGAGCGTCGATAACATGGAGAGGAAGCTGAAGCTCAGCTCAGCGGGAGCAGGCAGGGTCACCACACCCACAGACTGCTTCAGACACCAGCCCCACGGTGGACCCCTTCACAGGGGAGGCAGCAGGCACACGACGTCCTCGCCCCCTTAGAGGCCACCTGTGCTCAGGGTGGTGCCTATGGCCTTGAAGACACTAAAAGTCTCCACCAAAACACTGCTGGCTTCTTAGAAAGACCGACTCGGAGGACCGCCCAGGGCTGACCGGCCAGCCTGGGAGCAGGCCTAGTGTGTGCGAAAGAGAGAGCAGCTCAGAGCTGTTTGCGCTCCGCTGTGTCCTTGTTTGTGGCTGAAATTCCCGTTCCCCCAGCAGACTCCCAAACTGGTGTGAAAGCACTGCCCTGGTGGGTGTTCAAATACAGGCCCAGGTCTCTCCCTACACACCATTGCCTCAGAGTCCCGGGGGGCCTGGCAATCTGTGTGTGAGCAGCACTCTGAGGCAGGTGCACCCTGGGTCCTTCCACGGTCTCAGCGAGGGCCATCGTCAGGGTCTTGGAAAGGGCACTGCACTTGGATAAGAAGAAATCCCATCATCAATCTGCAGCTGCAGTGGAGAATGGGCTCCCCTCAGGGGACGGCTCCCCTCAGGGGATGGCTCCCCTCAGGTGACAGGCACCCCTCAGGGGATGGCTCTCCTCAGGGGATGGGCACGGCTCCCCTCAGGGGACAGCTCTCCTCAGGGGATGGGCACTCGCTTAGCACCAACACAGGGAGTGGCCCTATGGCAGATGTCACACTTGCCCTCTGTGGCCATGCAGCTTCCAGGGTCACCCCGCTCCCTCTGCTGTCTTCTTGGGGGTCTGCACGGCAGCGTAGAAGGCTCCTGTCACACCTAAGAGGATGGCTTTCATCTCAGGGCCCTGAGCTCCTGGCTGTGGCACCGGGCTCTGCCTGAGGCAGCTCCTAACTCAGGGCAGCCCCACACGGGCAGGAAATGGCCCATGCTGCCCACCGTCCATCTGCCTTCTGTGAGTGGGCAGGGTGCGCAGGCTGAGGCCCCTTCACCTCCGTGAGCCCTCGGTGGGGGTCCTGTGGGGCAAAGCTGGGCACAGGCTGCTGGGTGCTTTCCTCCCGCCGGAGGTGACCTGCAGCCGTCCATCCAGAGGCCTCGGCACCACCGAGGGATAAACTGAGCCCCAGGACCGGCAGGTGACAGCGGGGCTGAACCCCACTGCCCACACAGCCTCAGCGCCCCCCCAAGGACGCCCAGGAGGGCTGCAGAAGCCAGGCCCTGTGCGGTTGCTCAGGCAGACGGGGATGCCCAGGCCCAGCCCCTTCACCATGGCCTCGTGTGGTGGGAACGGGTAGGGCAGACAGCTTGTCACAAGGGGTGGCCAAGGCCCTGGGGCTAGGACTCAGCCCTAGCCTCAGTTCCCAAGCAGTGCGGTCTCCAGCCTTGCCCAGAGATGGCGCCCAGAGCAGGACTGGGGAGGAACCTCAGGCCCCGCAGCAGCCATGGCGTGGCCTGTGCCCTCCGGGGCCTCTCTGCCTCTCAGCTGTGCGACCTGGGGCCATTTCCACCCATGCAGGACGGTCAACCGCAGTGTCTGCCTTCCCTAAGCCACCAAGGACTGTGCCTGGCCCAGAGCTCGGGGCATGACGGCCGGGGGACACGGGGGCACTATCTCGGAGGACGCTCACGGGGGCAGCCACCATGGTGCTGCCTCAGCCTTGCCACCTCAAAATGCCTCTGACTTCATACTGACAGGTCACATGTCACCAAGGCTGTCACTGCTCTCAAGACCCTCTTCGTCAGTCCCCTTTCTCCACAGTCTCTGACAAGCCTTGGGACGCTGGTTGGCAGCGTCTGGGGCCCAGCCCTCCCAAGTGCTCTCCAGTGATTCAGCCCTGACTACTGAGCCTGGATCATTTCTCCACAGTAAGAAAAGATAAAGGGACAAAAGAAGACATAGAAGTGATTTCTTTGGGATTTTCCTTTTAAAAACAAAAAACCTTTTAGCCATGCCTCTATCCCACCAGCTCGGGAGGCTGAGGCAGGAGGATCGCAAGTTCAAACCAGGCTCAGCAACTCAGTGAGGCCTGAGCCACTTAGGAGACCGAATCTCAAAATAAAATATAAAAAGGGCTGGGGATGCGTCTCAGTGGTAAAGGAAAAAACAAAACGAAACAAAACCTTTCAATTCTGCAGGAATCACAGATTGAGAGGGATTCTCAGAAGCGCACAGGAAGGATCCAGCACAGGCTTCCCCCGCTCCCAGCTCCCCCAGTTGGCATTTGGGAGACGCCGGACACGGTGTGCGTTAGGACCTTGATGTGGACAGGGATGCGACCCACGTGTGTCCAGGCTGTGCCAGGCCTACCTCTGTGCAGTGCTCTGCCCCCCGAGCTGGCTCTGTGACCTGCTGGGGAGGGCCCAACTTGAGGAGGGACGTTGGTCCTAAGAAGGACTGTCCAGGACTGTCCAGGGAGCCGAGCCAGCGGTGGACTATGGCAGCCCAGGAAAGCAAGCTCTCCTGCACCCAGAGCACTGCAAAGCTTCAGAGATGCCACTGGTCAGGGGCCCACGGTGAGCGCGGAGGGCAGGGTGAGACCATTCGTGGACACCAGCAAGCTGGCGCTGAGGTGGGAGGCAAAGGGCTGGAGCACAGCAGGACCAGGCGCAGGCCAGCTGTCCACATGGCCGCCAACGGAGCACGTGGGGCGGATGGAGCGGAGCAGAGGGTGCAGCGCCTGCCCAGCAAGTCCCACGAAAGCTGCAAGTGCAGCTGCCCAGGCGTCCAGAGGAACAGGGCCTCCGCCTGACCCCCGCTCGGCTCGGACAAGAACTAACGAGATGGCTGCGGATCTTAAGCAGGAGGGAAGCTGCAAAGCTGGTGGGAAAGCGCAGGACGGAATCCTCCACCTGAGGCTGACCACAGAATACTTGGACTCGTTAGGAAGGAAAATTGATAAATGGGGTTTCGTCAGAACTAAGGAAGACCCCTTTAGGAGGACGAAATGACGAGCTGCAGTCTGCAAGACAGACAGGGTGCACACATGGGACCAGGCCCTGGCCTGGAAAATCCAAAATCTCCCACTCCTCCAGCTCTGGGACACAGGATGCCCAGCCATCCCATGGCCACTCCTAGAAGAAAGCAGGGCCAGTGCAGGGCCCAGCAGTCATGCTCACGGCGTGCGCATCCCAGGCAAATGCAGCCCCACCTTCACAAAACAACTGTGTGAGAACACTGTCCGCGGTTGTGTCTGTGTGAGCCCCGACCGGAAACACTGGCGGGCAAACAGGCTTCCGCGCCGGAATAGCACACAGCAGGAAAAAGGAACGAACCCTGCGTGCAGCAACTGGGTTGGGTCTCCAGAGGCCCGTGCTGCGCCCAACTGCTTTCCCCTGAGCCCTTAGGCAGCCTGCTCCGTACACTCAGTGTTCATGGTGCTCTTGAGCTACCAGGGAAACTGAGTCACCAGAGCCCAACTGAGGCATGTCTCATCCTGTGATTAGCTCCCAAGCTGTGCAGGGAGATTCAGCGGCACATGAGGATGAGATGACAGCGCACAGCCCTTGGGGCCACAACACCCACTTCCTCTCACCTGTGCCCCTGGCAGAGCCGCGGTCCTCGTCTTCGGCCTGTGTTTCTGTTTTGAAGCATCTGCGATGAGCGTGTGGCTCTCTTCATTGCCTCCCTCCTCTCCACCTGTTGAGCTCCTCTCCTCAGTTTCCATCTCGCCCAGCTCCCGCCTCTGCTCCGCAGCATGTCCAGTAGCCCCTGTGCCCTGCCGGGGCACACCAGCCCCACAGGGGACGCACGTGCAGCAGGAAGCTAGGGAGGCGCATGCCCGCAGCCTCCACACCCGAGCAAAAACTGGCTCTGGCTTCCTGGAAACTGCCAGAAGGACCCTGCAGTGTGGTCAGGGACACACACCCTACCTGCCAGCACAGTGAGCCGATCCAGCCTGGAGGGGAACCTGGGGGGCAGAACTGAGCTGGGCCATGTGGGGCTGAATGGAGCCCACATGCTCTTGTCCTTGTCCCTGCAAGTCCCGTCTAGCGCCCAGGGCCCAGACAGCCCGTCCCATCCCCTCTCAGCCCGACACTGGTCCTCTCCAGGTGAGGACGGGAAGGGCGGTCGCCCAGGACCTGGGCACACTACGGGCGACACTCTCGGTGCTAACACACTGCGGCTCTTGCTGCTTCGATGGGGGTGAATCAGTTAACACAAAACTAATGTTTTAGAGTGGACTCTGGCATCCAGGGCAGATTTTACCATCACCTCCTTCATCCCCCAAAGGAAACCCTGTGTCCCCAGGCCCTAGCCACGTGCGCCTGCATGGGTCTCTGAGGCTCTGCCTGTCTGGTCAACGGGCCACACACCACATGGCCTAGGTGTCCGCTTCTCTCACTTGGCCACGTTCTCGAGTCCACTCAAGGTCCACCATGCTGGCACCCTCAGGGCTTCGTACCTTCCATCTCTGAATGGTTCTGATCCCACCTCCGCCCTTGCTGCAACTCTGGCCATGGAGGCTCCATCTGCATGTCAGCTGTGGGCTACGCCGGGCCTGTCGGTTGAGCAGAGGCTGGCCTGACCTCGGCACGCTTGACCTGGCTCCAGTGGCCCAACAGTCTGTCTCCCTGGCTCCCAAGAGCTCCCTGAGCTCACGTCACTGCCTGGTCCTATGCCTGTACAGGGGTGGCGGACAGTGGAACTTCCCACCCTCCGCACTGTTGCCCTGGTGCTCAGGGTGGGGTCTCAATGTCCTAGACGGTAGACTCCAGGCCCACAAAGCCCCTGCTGGCCCAGATGGCATTTGGAGTTGGTGCAGACAGAAGTGTCCTTGAGTTGGATTCCACTGTCACAGGGAAGGCCGGAGCGCTAAGCAGGGGGAGGTGTCGTCTCTTGTTCTGCGATGCCCAACGTTTGTGCGGAAACGTCCATGTGACATGGAAGTGACTTCTCACAACTTAAACCAGGGCCAGTGGGGTCCCAGAGGAGCTGGGTGCCCACTGTCCACTTTGCAAGAATGGAATTCTACTTACTTATTATCAAAAAGGGCGGGTGGAGAAGACAGAGGGGCCCAGCAGCTGGGTGGGGCACGAGTGCCCTCCCTGGCCCTGGAGGTGCAGGGAGCTGGGGACTGTGGAAAGCCTACGCCCATGCAGCCTGGACAGGAGCCAGCAGCCCTCTGTGGTCACACCTGGAGGTCATCAAAGGGACCCCCAGGGCACTGGGAGGTCACACACAGAAATGAGCAACCTCAGGTGCTTCCAGGGTGCTGGACCCACATCCTGGGGCCAGCCTGGGAGGGAACCAAGTGTCTCTTATGCCATAGCACAGTTCCCCGGCTCCTGGGGCTCAGAAGGCCTGCGACCCACTCAGTTCTCAGGGCAGGGGTGCGGTGTCACTTATCCTAGCAGGCTGCAGCCAGAAGGGCCCGAGGGCCATTGAATAGAGAAGTGCTCACCAACAGACTCAGGGCCCATGTAGCAGGATCTGCTCGTCCCTTCCCCTGTGTCCTTCAACCCTGGGAGGACTGGGCTCCTGGAGCCTCAGAGAGGAGTTGATGACCAGACCTAGATAACTCTGGGTCGTGTGGGCCACAGCTCATCCATCCGGCACCCCTTGGAATCCAGAGTCATGAAGAGGGGCCTTGGCCTAACAGCCAGTGTACTGGTGTCACCCCGAGCCCCTGAGGTGCATCAGCCATGGGAATCTTCCCCGAGCTGTCCCTACACCCAGCATGAGCACTGGCCTCTTTGCTGGAAGACACCATAAGCCCTACAACACACCCCGACTCCGCCATCCTGGCAGGTCCCGGGTGTGTTACAGCGGCTGCTTCACGGACAGGAGAGGAGGGCGACAGCGAGGCAGAGGGGGAAGCTGGGCCTGAGCAGCAGGCTGGGACTTACATAGGCACCCTCAGCGCTGCCTCCCCAGCCCCTGCTGGCCAACTCTGGGCAGGAGGAAGTGGCACAGGGTATCTGATGCTGCCAGGTAGGAATCCAATGCCTGAATTCTGCAGAAAGGGAAATGGGCTTTGAGAGCAAGGCGAGGTCCAGCCAAGGTCCTGCGGCTGGAACCTTCCTGGCCCCAGCTCAGTTTCCTGCTGCTTTGGAAAAAGTCTCCCATCTGTCTGGCACAGCATGACAGTGTCTCCCTCCTGCACAGGAGCTACTGGCCCAGCTGGCCCCAGCAGTCCTTGAAGGACACGGGGTCCCTTTCAAAAGTCCAGGGATGTGTCCGCAGCCAGGGCTAGTGCCATTGGGTGGCAGCCTTGACCTGCTTACTGCTGCACACCACGTTGGGAACTTCCCTTGCGGGGAGCCCACTCCCTCCAGCTGGGACTTGAAGTGCAGGGTCATGTTGCCCCCTCCAAGTGTCTGGGATAAAGGCCCCTGTGGCTCCAGAGCACGTCTGTGCTGAGCTGTAGGACCGTCAGACCAGTCCTGCACAGCACCAGGGTCCACACCAGGGATCCCCTTGTACTGCTGGAGGGGGCACTGGAGGGCCACAGGCACACACAGGTGAGGCAGGCTCGACTCTGAGCACACTGCTGGGCAGAGTGGAAGCCTCAGAATTTCCTGGCATCTGCTCACTGGTGCTGCTACCAGAGAGAGAGAGTGAGAGAAAGATGGAAGATTATGGAAGTGATTTTCCTCCCGAGCCACATGAGACCAGACCATGTGCAAAAGCACTTCAGGAGCCTGGCAACAGCTGTTTCGCCACAAGATCAGCCCTGCTGGGGACCTGTAGGCTCCCAGGGGCTGTGCTGATGGGAGACACTGGTTGGCACAGGGCAGGTTTGCAGGATGAAGGGGCAGAATGTGGATTTGGAGGGGGCAGTGCTGTGTGATTTTGCGTGTGTGGCCTAACTTCTCTGAGCTGGGATGACAGGGGCTAGTTAGAGATTCTGCTCCCTGAGGCCACAGTCAGGATTCCAGAAGGTGACTCAGAAAGCACACCTAACTGTCCCTGACTCTGCACAAGGCATAAAGAAGAGCTGGTGACAGCTGATGCCCACAGCTCTTGCCTTTCAGAACCTGGATGGGTCCCAGCTTTCCCATCTGCTTTTGGGCAGAAGTGGCCAGAACTGGGGTCAGCTGAGGTCTGGGAGGGACCCCTAGTTCAGCCAGGCAGGACCTTATGTGGAAGAGGGGGCATCTACCACTCTGGACACAGGCCGTGGGACCTGCAAAGTCCATCAGGCTGAGCACTGTCCCTAGCTGGGCTTTCACCCACCAGCACGCACCACCTTAGAGATCCCATGAAGTCCTGCCTGCCCTCAAAGCCACTTCCTCTGAAAGGAGCGGCTCCCCTGCAGCGGCGCCGGGCGCTGCTCCCCCAGGATCAGCCCTTTGGCCAAGGGGTTTCCTTGCCACCTGTGATGGGAGCAGTGAAAGCAACTCTTGCCTTTCTTCTTGCGCAGCCAACGTGATTGATGGCGTGAGGCTTTCCCACCGTCAGAAGGGGGCTGCGCGTCAGTCAACCCACAGTGCCATCCTGGTATCGACCTCACAGTAGGTGCCGTGGGGCAGGGAGAAGGCACGGGTGGCACCAAGCAGAGCCCTGCCCTAGCTTGAAAAGGCTGACCTGCTGGTGCAGGCGCTGCTCCCCAGCCAGGAGCAGGCCCCGGCTTGCACACTACGGACACCCCAGTCCTGCTCTGCCTGGCACGGCCTGGAGAAGGAGCTGGCTCTGTCTCTCTGCCTCGCTTCCTCTCCCCCTCCCGCTCCCTTCTGCTTCCCAATCACGGGGAGCCCTAGATCCGGGAGGCACGCTACTTCCCTCAGGACAGGCAGAGCTGACACCTAGTAGGCGCAGCAGAAGACTTGAGACTTGGGGGACACAGATCCTGTGGATCTGATCTGTGGTCACCAGGCCAACCAGGACATGGAGACCCAGGGTCATGGAGCACTACTCAGAGGTGCCCTCGGCTGGCCAAAGTGGAGGCCACACTGCCTGGAGCAGCAGGAGCTGAGCAAGTCTCTGGCCCCTGGCCTCTGCCCCAGGCCTGAGGTGGGTGGCAATGCCCACCTGCTGCTCCTCTCTCATCACCTTTAGGTGCTCAGATGCCACTAGGCGAACTGCACTTGGGCTGACCTCACTGCTTCCACGCAGCCTCTGCCGTCTGCTTAGGTCTTAGGCCTCTCCCGACTCTTTCTAGGGCACCAACAACACCCATCCAGCCAGCACCTGGGGCCCCTTGTGTACCCACCTCATGGCCAGGCACAACAGGGGACGCCCACGGAGGCACCCGGCTTCAGGGCTGAGGCTGAAGTGCAGCTGCCTTATGTCCTCCAGGCCACAGCCTGAGCCCAGCATGGCAGGGCCCTGGAGGAGCGGAGCCAGGAAGGGACGCTGGTCCTGGGGGTGAGGGTCAGCCCGACACTGCCTAGACCTCCCCTCAGCCAGGTCCACTGGGAAGCCATCGTCGCTGCGCCCCTGCTCCACACAGCAGGAGCTGGCAGGTATGGTCTGAGGCTGCGGGGCTGGGTTTGCTATCTTGCTCTGAATTTATTTTTTAATCTATGTCTGAGATCACTGCACTTTCTCCTCTGACCCCAGGCTGTGAACCCAGATGGGGCAGCCATGCACCACAAGAATTCCTCGAGAGGACTGGGCCTTCTCTCCTGCCCGATTCTCCAGTCCCTCCTCTGCCATTACACCCAGCACTGGGCTCTTTCATTTCCATCATTCCTTGTGCCATTTGGTACTTTCTAGAGGTCCTGCCCCTTGCTGGCATTGACCTCTGCACAAGGCCAGCAGAGCTGTTCATGGCCCGTGGGAAAACTCCGGTCTGCCACCCCACCGTCTTCACCTGCTGTGCTGAGGTCGGTTTGAGCTCTTTTCTCTCCTTTGCTTAATTATTTCTGATTGCCTGCTGTGTGCTGTGTTTTAAAACTGCTGTGGGTGTAATTGGAGATGCTTTTCCAGCACTTGCACTGGCGCTTGCTTCTGCCAGGCAGCTGGGCACCCCAGCAATCCAACATCACATCAGCCCAGGGACTGGGACAGCTGCAGCTGAGGGGTGGCTCTGACAGACCCAACCCCACGTGGAACCCTGATGGTGGGGCCCACTGGGGCCCAACGCCCGTCCATCCAGCCGCCACCCACTCCAGGCGCGTCTTTCCCGGGCTCGGGCTACTGTGCCACATGGTGCCCGTCTCCTTCACAGCCCTCTTCCTCCCGTCTACCAGTGGAGTCAGCCTGTGCCCAGCCTCCGCTGGGAGGCCTGTGGCTTGAGGGTCAGCAGCGGGTGGTATGTGAGTCAGGCTCAGGGTCATCCTGAAGGGTTCCTGTGCCACATGCTGCTTCCACCTTCCTCCTTTCCAGCCCACGAGGGACGATTTCTAGAGCGCCCACGCATGTACACCTCTCCTCTTCCACACCTCCCATGGAGGCCACGTTCCTCCTGCCGAGAAATCACGGAGACGCCTTCCAGGGCAGGCTGCGGGTGGCAGCTTCTGCCCTCCTGAGGAGCGACACAGAATAGCTGGGTGCGCCTCCCCAGCAAGCCAATGCGCCCAGAGCCAGACCGCAGCATGGCCTCCCTCCCCACTGTCACCTCTCCCACTGCAGAGCCCAGGCCGGCTGAGATGCTGCCACCTGTGATGGGCGCCAACTGGCTCGCAACACACGAGTGACCCTTGCTGTGGCTGCAGAAGGGCAGCCAGGCCCTCGCCCTGTCCCATGGGAGGAGCAGCGTCTGAGGGTGACCAGGCTGCTGGCCACCGAGACCCTCAGAGGAACCACCAGTCCTCCCTGCGGTTGGCCCAGCCACTCACCCCTCTGCAGCTTAACCCTAACCCTAACTCTGCAGCCGGGTCCTTCACACCTCAGCAACTCAGAGGTGTTGAACGGTGGCTTCACTTGGCCAGGGAGGGTGAGACCTGTCTCGGATACTTATTGGCCACTTGGAAATCCTCGTTAGGTGTCTGTCCTTTGCTGTTTCTGTTTTGGGGGCAAAATCCCAAGAGCAACAAGTGGCAGCTGTAACCCTCATTTCTCAGTACACTCAGGAGGCTCTTCCACCCCATTCCCTCTGCTGCCTCCTGAACCCTGGGCCAGGTCCACTTTGAATGTGGGGTTCTGGGTCCTGTGCTGGCTGAGGGGATGGCGCCCTCGGAGCCCACTCCCAGTTGCCCTTCCTTTCCGTTAGAGTGAACACTTCCGTGTGCAGCTAGGAGACCTCTGCTCCTGCCAAGCCTGCAGTCGCCCTCCGGACCTCCTGCACATCTCCTCACATTCCGGGATGACACAAGATGCTGCCTCTGTGCTGCCTGACCACAGTGACCCTTCCTAGACTTGGCATCAGCCTTGTGATGGCGTTCCTGGGCCATGCTGCCTGCGTTCTGGTGGCACCGAGCTCAAATGCATTCTAGAGCAGGCCCTGGCTCTGATGGACATCACGCTGACCACACCACTCGGGGCAGGGCTTCCGCTTCCTGGGCGGCCCCCCACTCTTTATGTGTTCTTTACTTCCCTTCCGTGTCCATCAGGATGCGTCTTGCTGACCTTTCTCTACACAGCCGGTGTTTCCCCAGAGGCGTAACGAGCAGCAGTTACGGTGTCGGTCAGGTCTGTTTCTGGTACCTGGAAAAGTGCTGCTGCTCACTGTGGCCGAGGGCGCTCACCGCACTCCGTGGCAGGCTGTGGGTTCCTTCCACGTGTCCACATCACCTGCAGACCCTGGCAGCTTCATCTCCGGCTTCCTGAGCCCTTGTCTGTCCTCGGTGCACTGCACTGCTGCTCTCTGTGAAAACCCACAGCCCAGGGCATCCTGGCCTGCCAACCTCTTGCCTCCCCATCCACAGCCAAGGGGGTTTTCTGTCTGAGATTTCTTAAGGTCACCGTGGTCAGTTGAAGGAAGCTCCTCTCTACTCCTAGTTTGCTGAAGGGTCTCTCAATCGTGAATGGGTTTTGAACTTCACAAATTATTTTTTTCGTGTTATGAGACAAACACGTGGCTTTGTTCATATGGTGAACTACACTTTTTCTAAGAGTGAGTCAATTTTTACATCTTCTTCTGGTTCTCGCTGCTCCAACACTTAGCTGTGTACTGGTTCTAGGTTTGAACCCGGGTCCTCACACATGCCAGGTAAGCGCTCTAACCACTGAGCCACCGCTCCAGCCCCAAGCAGTCTTGCTGCATTCCCGAACCCAGCCCACTTGTAAGAGTCGTCATCGCCACCTCCTTGCCAGGGCTTGGGACAGTCGAGGGACGTTGGCCACCATCTTCTCTCCTGTCTGAATCATCCTTGCCAGGTGCTGCCCTGCGGGGCAGGATGGGAAGCTGGGAGGCTGCCACTACCTGTCAGGGTTGGCAACACTGGCCATCTTGGAGCAAGGGCTTTTCCCCTGGGGTCAACACCTGGTGTTCCAGGAGAGATTTCCCAGACAGGAGCAGCGGAGCTGTTCTGGAAAGGGCTCGAGGGCTGGTGGGTGTGGCGTTCAGAACACCTTTGCCGCTGGAAGGGTGCGCAGGGATCACGGAGTGCCCATGCCTGCCTTCCCTTCGATTTTGGAACCCGCCCTGGCTCTGCCAGCCTCTCATCCTCCACATTTTCTCCTTTCACTCCTTTCTGCTGGCCTTGGAGTTTTTCTCCAAGAACAACTGTCGAGTATTTCACCGCTTTCTATGTGTAACTGTCACTCAGCTGAAAATGCCTTCACAAGGGCTGGAGCGGTGGCTCCATGGTTACGGCGCTTGCCTGGCATGCGCGAGTACACGAGTTCAAACCCCAGTACCACGTACACAATGAGGTACACAACAAGGTCTCGGAGCAACAAAAGCCACATCAAAAGCTAAATAAAATTGATTCTTTCGCTCTCACTGTCCCTTTCTCTTAAAAAAAAATCCCTTCATATGTCCGCATTTCCTTTTATCTGGTGGAGTTGGGGTGGTGCTCTACCACTAAGCTACACGCCAGTCCTCCATTTTTTTTAAAGAGAGAGAATCAATTTTATTTTTTCATCTGGCCTTTGTTTCTCTGACACTTGGTTGTGTATGTGGTGTTAGGGTTTGAACCCAAGCCCTTGAGCATGCCAGGCAAATGCTCCAACCGCTGAACCACTGCTCATACGCCTCCAGGCCCCCTTTTACTTATTTGACCCTGGGGTCGTTTAAAAGTGCACTACTTGAGGCTGGAGCAGTGGCTCAGGAATTTCAGCACTTGCCTTACATGCGCAGGGACATGGGTTCAAACCCCAGCACCACATACATAATGATGTGTTGGAGCAACAAAAGCCAAAATGGGAAAACTAAATAAAAATTGATTCTTTCACTGTCCCTATCTCTCTTAAAAAAAAAAAAAAAAAAAAGTGCACTCTTTGATTTCCGACACGTGGTTCCCTATTCACCTCTTCCTCCCTTCTACCATGACTCCAAGAGCACGCTACGCGATTCCAGGGCCTGGATGTGTGCTGGGTGTTGCCTCATGATCCAGCGTGTGGCCGACCTTGAGGAGGCCCTCTGATAGGAATGCACCGTGGCTGCGGGAGGCCATGCTGGCAGGCAGGCTCAGGGTGCTCGGTCGCCTGCTCCAGCGTCCCAGTCTTCAGAGACTTCCACACACAGTTTCCAAACATCTGTCAAGATATCAAACTCCAATCTTACACTGTCCCGGGGTATGAGCCACTCTCTCCAGGCAACGAAAGCTTTAAAACAAGTTACCTCTTCCTGCCACCCCAGGCTAAGTAACGTTTTCCACTGTTCTTTTGAATTTCAGCATGAGCCAGTTTTACACGGACCGCTTGGATGTACGTATGTACAAGCCATTGCTTCTGGCTTCAAGAACTCTTTCTGGGCTCATATTCCTGCCTTCAAAGAGAATTCCCTGCAAGGCCCTTCCCAGCAAGGGATACCTCATTTTTTTTAAATTTTGGTGCTAGAGATTGAACCCTGGGGTGCTTTGAACTTGCGGTCTTCCTGCCTCAGCCTTGGGAGACACTGGGATCACAGGCACGCACCACTGCATCTGGCTCATTTTGTTTAAACGAAATGTTGTCCACTTCTATTTTTAGTAACTTGGATATGTAACTTATATACCAAAACATTTCACCTTGTAAAAGTGAACAGTGGCTTGGAGCAGTGGCTCAGCAGTCACGGTGCTTGCCCGGCATGCGTGGGTACGTGGGTTTGAACCCCAGCACCACATACACACTGAAGTGTCAGAGCAACAAAAGCCACATGAAAAACTAAATAAAATTGATTCTCTCACTGTCCCTCTAGAAACAACAAAACAAGTGAACAGTGTGTTTACAGAGCTGTGTGGACATCACTGCCCTCTGCTTCCAGGGCATTTTCACCACCCAGCCCACACCCGACAGCCCACCCCGTCCGCTGTCTGTGGACCTGAGCCACATCTTGGGGTTTCGCCCGGCTCCTTCATCCACATCCTGCTTTTCCACCATCTGCCGGGGGCCTGGGTAGTCTCCGCTTCCTGGTTACCATGCGTAATGCTGCCGGCCACTCGCACACAGGTGTGTGCGGACAGGGGTTTTGGTTCCCTTGTTCTGGTCATCTTTTCGCTGCTGACTGCATCAAGAACTCAAGGGTGGAAAGACTGATTTTGGCGTATGGCTTTGGAGGTTCAGTCCATCTTCACAGGCTCCAACTGCTCTGGGCCTGAGGTGAGGCAGAGCATCACGGTGGAAGAATACGACAGACGAAGGCTATCAGTTCACGGCAGCCACTCACCAGGGACAAAGGACTACCCCAAAGGCATGCCCCAGTGGCCTACTTCTTCCAGTAGGTCCTACCTGCTGCAGTCACCACCCAGTGAAGCCATTCAAGTGGACCAATGATTAAGTCACAGCTCTCACAATCTGATCACGTCACCTCTGAACATTCTTGCATTGCCCTACACGTGAGCTTTATGGGGGGCACCTCCTATCCAAATGGTACCATTCCACTCCTGGCCCTCAAAAACTCATGCCCACCTCAATGTGAAACACACAGTCCATTTCCAAGATCCCATGGTATTAAAATAGTTCCAGCACTGCCAAAAGTCTAAGTCCAGCATGTCCAGAGACACGAGGCAAACTCACAGATGCTCTCCCTATAAAATCAAAAGCAAGTTACATGACCCACCACACAGTCGCACAAAGGAAATATTTCCACTCCACACGGGAGAAAGAGGGGCATAGAAAGCAGGGATGGGACCAGAGCAAGGCTACTCCAGCTGGGCACTCAAGCCCTGAACGCCCATGTCCGCCTCCGGGGCCCGCGGCATCGCGATGTTCTCTCTGAAGGGGCCTTGCTGTTCTGTCGTTGCTCAGTTCCTGCAGCTCTCCTTAGCAGGCAGCCCACGTTACTGGCATCTCTTAATCTTGGGGGCCTCCATGGCAGCTGTGGCTTCCTTCTCACGCCTTCATGCCTCGCCCTGTCAAGGCTGCCTGTAGAGATTCCAACCCTGCTGCGCTCTGCCTGGTCTCCTAGGCTTTCCTCTGAAATCTCCGCGGGTGCCTCTGTGACCCTGACTCCAGCATCCTGCGGAACCAGCACGCGGTCGGCGAAGTCTGTCGCCATCTCGAGCAACGGCCAGGCCTCCAAGGACCAAGGCTATAGCGAAGTCTGTCGCCATCTCGAGCAACGGCCAGGCCTCCAAGGACCAAGGCTATAGCAGCCTCTGCGTGCCTGGGTGTCTGATCACGGCGAAACAACTTCCTCAGCTCCTGTAAGGCAGGGTGCCCCTATGAACTCTTCTCAAAGCACATGTTACCTTATTCCCTTGAGCCTGAGACAGGTGCCAATTCCTAAGATGTTTCATTGTTCTTAATATGTCTGTGTGAAATACTTAGCATCTCTTCAAAGGCTGTAATCTCTTCAACAACTACATCTTCCTTGGCCCCAGTTTTACACACAAATTTCTGGCCAAAATGCAAGTTTATCAAAATCTCCCCACTCTGCTTTCTGTTCCCAATGATCACAGTGAACTTGGCTAAAACCCACCAGCAATATCACTGCCACCCTCCGAATGGTGTGTTGCCTTGAAATTTCTCCTAAGAGATTCATGAGTCTTCACTTTTAAATAGGGACTCACGTAATGTAGACAACTTCTTTGGCAGAATGTAGTCCAATTTCCAACAGTCCTCCTCGTCTGAAACCTCATGATCCCAATCTTTGCTGCCCATAGTCCTATCAGCATTCTTGCTTCCTGCACTCCCTCCAGAATCTCCCATTAAGGCTTCTCCAACCTGCAGCTCCAAATTTTTCCAAGTTCCTTCCACAAACCAGTTCAAAGTGCTTCCAAAGCACATGGTCAGCTCTGTGACAGCAGCACCTCCACTTCTCAGTATGAATTTATTTTAGTCAGCTTTTAAATGGCTGTGACCAAAAGATAGGACAAGAACAACTTAGGAGGAAAAGTTTATTTTGGCTCATGGTTTTAGAGGTTCAGTCCATGGTTGGGCGACTTCATGGTGGAAGGGCACAACAGAGGAAATCTACCAGTTCATGACAGCCAGGAAGCAGAGTTACACTCACCAGGGACCCCAAAGACATGCCCCTGTGACCAACTTCCTCCAGACACCCCCCTGCCTATAGTCACCACCCAGTTAATTCATTCAAGTGGATCAGCCCAGTAATTACGTTATGGCTTTTATAATCTGACAGTCTGACCTGTGAACATTCTTGCATTGTACACGTGAGCTTCTGGGAGACTCTACATATCCAAACGACAATATCTTAGGCAGTCATCTGGGAGGAACCGCTGGGTCACGTGGTAACTGGTGACCAGCATTTCCGAACAGGTTTCCTGAAGACCCAGCTCTGTGGTGAGAGCTGTTTACCCTCAGATCCTGGCTTCCTGGGGTGTAGACTGCTGCCCTCTACTCACCACAGGTGGGCTGTCCCTTCCCTGGTCTGTAAAGTCCTCTTGGCACGGGTTTATTCTGGTTCCTCCAACGTGGTGCGTCTTCTGGATTTCAATACCAACTTTCTTCTGTTCTCTATTCTTCCCTGGGATCCACCCAGACATGGCGCATGGACCCATTCCCTGCAGACTCCACGCCTTGGACCCTTCTGTCCCTTATCCCGAAGCATGGTCCATCTTAGGTTTCTGCCAGGAAGCCTCAACTCCTCTCCTCACAGGTCCAGCCACAGAGGTGAGCAGACTCCCACAGGATGATGTGGACTACACCACGCTGCTCCCTTGCCTTCACCCCTTAGCATGCCCTGGTGAACGTCACCCAGTCCCGGAGCCCTCACAGGGTGGGCAGAAATGCAACTTTGAACTTTTTCCAGAAAAAGAACCGAGCACATGTTCTAAGTCAGCAAGTACAATTTTACTGGAATTTCACAAACCCCACTTGTGGGTAGAAGCAGGCCAGGCACAGATGGTCGCTTGCACGTCTACCTGAAAACCTGCAGAGGCTAAGGCACGCCCTTCCGGATAAGACATTCTCCAAGGATCCCCAGGGTCATACCCTCCCAGAGCTGGTGCCTTCGGGAGAGGACAAGACATCTACAGCTGGGATGGAATTAACTTTGCTCTGGAGGATCCCCCAGTACTGAAGGGGCTCCTGACTGTCCCCAGAGATGCCCCAAATGCCTGCCACCACTGAGACGGCCGGGGCAGTGAGTGATTCCCAGAGCAGCATAGGCCTGACAACAACCATGCTGACAATGACCCCACCCCAGAAGTGGGACACCCTCAGGTGACCATCTCTCCAGGTGAAACAGCGTTGAAGCAGTGTGGTCATAAATACACTTTATTTCATTAGAAATGCATAATTACAGTGTGTGGGAGAGCACCCCCTAGAAAAGTAGGTCAGCAATCTTCCCGTCAAAACCGCTGGTTGTCTCGTGCAGACGCTTCCATGACGCTGAAGGAGCACACGGCAAAAGGCTTCTGCTACGCCACTGTTTTCCTTTTTTTTCCAATTTTCTTTTTTGTTATAAACACCATAGCAAATTAAAAAAAGCTGTTAAACAAAGCATCGCTCTTGACTTCCGAGTGTGCGCAACGCGCTCGGTGCTGTGCTCCCTTTCAGACCCAGCAGCGGGACTCTCACCAGGGCCTTCTGGCAGGGATGGCAGGGCACCCGTGTGCAGGAGGCGGCTTTCGGGTGCACTGTGGAGAATCCACACAATCGCTTCCAGGCCGGAGCGTGTCAACAGGGCACATGGAGACCAAGGTCGATGGCTGAGCCAGTGCAGTGCAATCCTGGTGGCAGCGGCCCACCCTGCCTCACTGGATCTGGATTGCTCCGTGCTCAAGCTGCATTTCAGGCTGCAGGGTGGGCTGCAGGGTCTCAGCTGTCTGCAGGAGGAACAAAGGAAGGCTTTTCTACAAAACATCCACCAACCAGCACAGGCCTCAGCCACTCACCTGTCACACAGCAGAGGACAGGCAGAGCTCTGCAGTGCTCCAGGTCAAGGACATCCCTGGCACTCAGCAGCAACACTGACAGACCCTACCTCTCCTGCACGCACCCTCGGGACACCATGGCTGATACCAACTCCCCCTCCTCTTGTCATGGGTGTAATGGGGAATAACCAGAATCAGTTAATGTCATGGCCTTAGCCTGACACATTTACCTAGAGCCCCAGGTATCACACACTGCCATCCAATGCTCCAGAAAAGCAATTCAGAGATACCTTTGTTCCCTTGAGGACAGGTTCTAAGCAACAACATCTATCAAGGACCTCAAGCGCATGACAGAGATTTGTCTTAAGGAAGACATCTTGGAGTAAGTCACCATGTTCCGTACCAGTACCCAGAGCACACCCCAAGGAGTAAACTGTCCCAGGCTTCTGTGTGCACCCAGAGGTGCAGCTGAAGGAGTCAGGCACAGCGACCACATGGAAGAGGCAGGAAAAGCCAAGCGGGCACCAGAAGGCCAAAGTTCACAAGGGAGTTGGCGCCTGACAACTGCCACTATAGTCAAAGGCTGTGCTTTCCAAAGACAAGTGACACTCAACATTCTTAACATGCTGTCTCCTTAAAGGACAGAGGGGACTTCCATTTTAGAAGGAAGGACCCAGCACAGGCCCTACCAACACTGACAGCAGAAGCCCTGGGTGGCTGGGCAGGAATCACAAGAAGGGCTAAGCCTGAGTTCCCGGAGAAGCAGGTGAGTTGGAGGCGTTCATGGTGATGTAGGAGGAGGGATGTAGCCAGGGAGGCCCTTGCCCAGAACTGCAAAAGTCCTTCCCTGGAAAAGGCCCCTGCCCCAAAGGCCTGTAGGCAGAGTTGCCCTTTGCAGAGGCAGGCGGAACTCTCGGAGGAAACTCTAAAAGAACAAAGAGAAACTGCTGGAGCAGATGGCTGTGGAGCCCAGTACCCAGTGACACTGAGTTGCCCTCCCCGCCATGTGGGCTGCATGACCTAGCTGCCAAGGCTCCTCCCCTCTGCTCTCCACGTGGCTGGTTATGTCACTCCTCAGCTGATCTCCCGTGGGTATGCCACAGTGTGAAGGCTGACCACCCTGCCCAGCATCTAGCCAAGCTCCCATGGCACAGCTGCTTCCGTGGAGCAGCCACAAGGCATGGGGATGGGGTCTGCACACATTCCATGGCACAGGCATGACACCAGTGGGGCCCCCTCACGGGAACCCGTGTTTTCAGATAGCCAGCTGGGGCCTTGCTGTGGAGTGGGATATGCATGAGATGGTGCTGAGGGCACCAGGGTACTGCACAAGCTCCCGGGCTTGGAACTGTTCCACCTGGCACCTGATCATCAGGGTAACCTGGGCCACCTGCTTGGCTCTGCCCAGTCCACATCTTCACCACCCACCGTAGAGGAATGTCAGGAGCACACATCCAGCACAGACCCTCAGTCAGAAATTTGGGGCTTTCATTCTACACGCCCAAGGTTGACCCCAGGGAGATATAGGCAAATCCTCAGCTCTGGACCACAGAAACAGGAGGAACAGACTGACAGTGGCCAGAATTTGCCAGAAGGGCTGGTCAGGTACCCAGAGTGAGGGGTGGGAGACTCCCCTGCCAGTAGTCAGATCAAATAAAGTCCCTCGAACCTGAACTCCTGTGACCTCAACTTCAGCAAGGTCGCTGGTCTGAGCTCTAGCCGTGCCAGCTGGGCTCCTGTGGGGCTTCAGATGTAAATAATGGCTCAAGAGCCTGTGTTTCCTCTCGGTGGACACCTGGCCCTCTTAGGACCAATTTGTGGCCCTTCCCATAAAAGCAGGAATACACCCTAATTTCAGAACTAGTTCCAAACACCCAGTCAGTCACAGAGGCTGATGGCGCTGTTAGGAACTCAGCCAGCAGGCTTCCCAGAGGAGTTCCACGCTGGTCCCCAAGACCAGGGCAGTCCATTCATGAGGTGTCATCCCTCCAACACCTGTCTGGGCAGCTCTGTGGGCACCTCCAATGGCCACAGCAGCAAGGTCCCACCAGCGTTCCCCATGTACCCGCATGTGGCTGGATACTGCAGTTTCCAGCTTCTGGGAGAAGACTGACCACAGCCAGTCCAGGAAGGAGCCTGATCCTGCAAGGCAAGATGATTGGGTTCCTAGCACAACAGGAAGGGCAAACCCATGGAGCTCTGTGGAGGTATGCAGCCCACCGGCCGGAGGCAGGCAGGAGATCTGCCCCCATGGTGAAGCCCCTGGACTACCTGGGCCTTCTGCATCCCATCACCAGTCAGAGGCAAGCTCCCTGTCTATCTACCCCTGAGAAACAGGCAGAGACTGGCTGGGATCACTGCAGGAGGGCAGTGGCCTGCCCCATGGAGGTATGGCCCTCACAGTGGGGGCAGCAAGTTCTCAGGAAAACGGGGACCTAGGCCTCAGGCCCTGAGGAGTGGACTCTGAGGAGAAGAAAGCAGGGCAGAACTTCATTCTTGCTTCTAAACTTATGGACAAACCTTTCCTCAAGACAGACATCTCAGGTATCACTTGACATCTGGAACTAAGCCAGGATCTAGCTTCTCACCACTACATTTCCAAGCACGTATAAAAACAGAGCCCCCAAAGGTATCTCCATCTGAACGTGAGCCATTCAGTGGTTCTGTCTTCCTCCAGGAGAAAGCCAGACAGAAAGCCCCAAAGTTGTGTGAGCACACCAGGAGCCGTCAGTCCAGGCCCGGCCATAGGCAGGCGTCCTTGACATGGAGACCCAAGACTTACCTGTGCTGCGGCTGTGTGGTCGCTCACCGGTGCCAGCTGAACATACTGCACCTGGATGTCACTGCCCTGGAGAGATGACCCATCCACTCCTGCTGCAGCAGGGTCTGAAGAGGCCACGGCGATCAGCTGAGCACCCTGAAGCACCTGGGGGACAAAGGGGACAGAGTGAGGCCATCAGAGCCACAGACACCAGGCTCTTCTGGACGAGCACCCTGGTCCACAGCAAGGACTCAGGGTCCCATGCTGGCTCATGGCTAAGTCAGAGGAGCATCTAAGTCTGAGTAGACAGTGTGGAGTATGCCCAGGTGTAGCCAGGTCTGCCTGCTCCCCACATCTACCTCCTGCAGACAGCACACTAGAATTCTAACGTGTTAAAAGCAAGCTAAGGCTTCTAGAGAGTCAGCCCATGGAACGTGCCGAGGGTGTGCCTGGAAATGTCGGCACAGAATCAGGAGGCCTCACCCGCCCCCAGGACCCAAAAGGTGAGCATAGGAAACTTGGCAGCAATGGAGCCCACTCCTCAGAGGGCTGCATGTTGACACAGTCCCAAGATCCCAGGAACAGCTGCACCTCAATTCCTCAGCGTGCTTCTGACCTACGGGGAGGGAGATGCACTCTTGAAAAGCAGCACAGACCCACACCAGGACGCTGCTCCCTATGCCAGGTCAGGATCAGCCAACAGGGCCACAGGCCAGGCCCACGGCCTGACTCTGCACTGCTATGGGCTCATCTGGGTTCACATGGTTCTGAATAGAATAGTGGGAGAAGAATAAGAAGAGTGCCAGGTGACATGACCACGATGGCTTGGTTCAGCTTGTCTTCTCCAAAATGCATGCTGAGATCTGCCTGCCACTGTGCATCAGGGTGGGACCTCCCCCCAGGGCTGAGGCCTGCTGGCCCTGTCAGAGAGTCGCACACTGGCCCACTCAGGTATGGCATGGTGCTGGGGCATGGTCCTGCTCCAAGCTTGATGCTGCTGAGAAGGCCCAGCAGACATGGCTCAGAGTGAGACACCTGGAATGATTCCCATAGCCAGAAGGGAGCAACAAACCAATAGTGGTCACCTACTGCCACTGCAGCCACCTCCTGAACCCAGCCTTGCTGGGGTCTCACTCTCCACTGGCCACAGGTATTACTCAACAGCATAGGCCTGGTGACAGGTGGCACAGGGCTGTGAGACCAGAGGTAGAAGCTGGTAAAGCTTAACTCATACCCTCTCCACAAACTGTTTCCAGCATTAATTGCAATGAACACAGGACGCTGAAGATGCACATATCCCTGTGACTAGTCTCCAAGCCAAGTTCAAAACCCAGCGAAAGGGTGGGAATGGAGGCTCAGCAGAGGAGCACTCACCTAGCACATGTGAGGACCTGGGTTCAAACCCCAGCACCACATACGCAGCTAAGTGTTGGAGAAACAAAGGCCAGGTGAAAAATAGAATCCTCTTCCTCTTCCTCTTAAAAAACAACAACAAAAGTAGGTGCCTGGTACCTCCACCCAAAAGTCTGCAGAACTTGGCCTCATGCGGCTGCCACCCAACACTGCCCACCTTCCCTGAAGGAGCGCCAGCAGGGCGGCAGGCAAGGCCTGAGCTCCACACACCTCGGCTGTAACACACACATACAAGCACTTAGGTACAGTGTGGACACTTCCTGGGGGAAAACTAAGCAAAGCAATATGACCTGTTTTTGTAACGCCGTCAACAGACACGCCTGTCCCCTCTTTCCACTCTGATCTGCGGGCAGTTTCATCATTTCTGCCTCAAGACCACATTTTTCCAGTGTGGCTTTGCTTTAGCTAAGCAGATTAGTTTAAAATAAAACTGAGGATTTCAGGAATAAGTAGACCGAGCTCCAGCTTGGGGAGTGGGGCCCTGGTGGCCGGGAGACTCCCATGCTCATTCTGGGGTGATGGCGCACCCTTGCAGGGTACATGGTCCCGGAGCCATGGGGGCTGCTTCACTGCAGACTGGTGCTGAGTAACAAGGAAGCACCAGCATCACTGCCCACTGCTCACACAGATCTCAGAGCATAGGACTGGTCCCTAAATATTCTTCCCACGAATACATTTATTACAGTTCTGTGGGTCAGAAATTTTATCTCAAATGTTTAAAGCTCTTTGTGCTGGGTCAGGATCCACTTAGGAGCGGCATGTTTCCTAAATTCTCTTCCCCTGCCCCAGTCTGACATCTTCTGGCTCTCAGGGCTGTCTTAGGCCCCAGGCAATGCTCCTGGGGAGGCCCTGCCACCCTGCTCCTGGCCTCATCCTCCAGGTCCCAGCACACACTGGACCTTCAGCACCTGCAGCTCCTCCACTCCCGCCCAGTGTGTGGTGGGCCCAGGAGTGACTGACCCAAGCCCTACCAGGGAGGCAGATGCACAGGCCCTGCCCGAGACAAGGAGGCTGGAGAGGTTGGTGCTCTTCCTTCAAACCAAAGGCAGACAGGCAGCGGGCTCCACGAGGGACATTGTTGTTTGGAGACCCGTGAGACCCGAGGCTCACTGCTGCAGGATCTGACCTGCAGGGCAAGCTCTGTGAGAAGAGTAGCAGGTGGGGGCAGGGGTGGGACGAGACACCAGTGGGTGGGTGAGCAAGTCCGGAGGGCCTCGCAGAAGGTGCTGGAGCCAGGAGGGGGCAGGGTCTGTTCAGGAAAGATGTATAAAGGTTGATGCATTCAGGCTGCAAAGTGCCTGGAGCTGGCAGTGGAGAAGCCAGGAGGCCTAGGCAAGGCAGTGACAGTTGAAACAATGAGGCGACAGTGGCCCTGTGCTGCCCATGACTGATGGCTTCGATGCTACCTAACTGCTCATCCTGATCCCTTCCCCCCCGTTACCCACGTCTCTTCCTCAGCAAGCTTCCTGCACTTCATCATTAGGGAGCAAGATGTCGCTCCCCCCTGGGTTCTGGAGTGGGGAGCGGGTGGAACGGCCTTGGCAGACCTTAGCCGTTCCCTGGGGGGCCAGCAGGACATTGGGAGCCGGCAGGACAGGGCTGGGGACGGGAGGAAGAGGAGTCGCTCCACGCAGTGTTCCTGTGCGAGAAGCGGGCAGAACGACCTAGTGAGCCGTCCTCGGAGGGGCTGAGTTAGGGCAGGGATGGTGAAAGGAGTCGCTCCCCACTGCACTCCAGAGTGAGGAATGGGTAGAACGACGTTGGGTCGTCCTCCGAGGGGCTGAGTTAGGAAGGGTTGGGGAGCCGGGAACAAGGGGGCGCACGCCGGCGGCTGGAACACGGGACCTGCATCTTCTACCACTGCTGATCTGACGTCTCTGCTGATCTCTCCGGTTCTATGCGTCTTCTCTGCTTTCTCCCTTCAGGACACGGCTGCTTCCTTGCTCTTCTCTGGCTACTGCTGCTTCTCTGGCTGTTTCTCCTCTGGTTCTATGCTTTCTCTTTGGCTGCTTCCTTTACCTGACTAGCTGCTACTCTATTTATCCATTACAACAGCCAATAGGGTACAATGCAAACACCTTTCTCCAATTGTAACAAATGAGTGGCCGAATAGCTTAGTCATGCGGTCAGGCAATTTG
>PVKS010007160.1:0-18614 GCA_004027875.1 Aplodontia rufa | reverse complement strand
GTTCTTCTACAAGCCAGCTGGGCCTCATGTTCCCAACACAAGACGCATGTGGGCTTGCTTCCCAGCACCAAGACACACCTGCAGCCCAGAAGCAGGGGGCCATCTGGCCATCGTAGCCTCGGAAGCAAGGCAGGTGGCAGAGCCAGGAGGCCCTGCAGACAAGCTCAGAGTATCAGGAGAGAGGTGGGGTCTCGGCAGCACAGCCCCTGCTCAGTGAGCTCCACGTGGATCCGAGCCTGAGCCTAACCTGCGAAGCAGCTTGGACTGAAGGAAGCTGTGCTTAGTCCTCTGACACATCTCCGGAGCATCCGTCCATCAGCAGGGGTGGCATGGTTTGTTTTTAGGTTTTTTTACTTTGGCATGAAGAGCAAAAAATCATTCAAAACAACATGTCAAGTTCCTGAAACCTGAGTAAACAGATGACGTATCCGCTCCAGAACGAGGGCGCTCTGCAAATCCACACGTCTGGCAAGGCTCCCAAGGGCAAGAAGGTTGACAGCAGGTTACCAGGGTAACCGCAGGGCAAGGGTGGGAGCTGGCAGCCAGTCTGTGGCTGCCCTCGCCTCCCTCAGCCCCACGAGACAGAAGCCATCAGAAGGGCCGTACTCAGAAAGCACGTCACAGCAAAATTAAGTGGCCACTGGCAAGAAGGGGCTGAGGCAAGAAGCAGTGGCTCCTGGGTGGGCCGCATGCCAAGGCAAGGGACATGTATGTGCCCCTGCCCACCCCTGTGGCCTTCCCTGGAAGGCAGAGAACAGGGAACGCAAAAGAACAAAAGAAAACACATGGGACTAGGGAAGGGGAAAGGCCCTGCAGGAGATGCCCTGTGACCCAGGACACTCTGAAGCCACAGGAAAGGCAGGGGTCCAGGCCCAGAAAGACCAGGACCACCGCTGGCTCCAACAGGACATTCCTCATTTGCTCCCTCTCAGCAAGGCTGAGCTGGGGGACACATCTAGAATAACCTTTAATACTGCTGATTCCCCGTGACCAAAAAATCCAGCTCCCAACAGGGGCCCCAGAAAGGTCTTTTCAGACCAATAGGTGTGGCACGCTATTTGAATCCAGATGCCACTGTAAATTGGAGCAGCCACTGATGAGCTGAAGAGAATGTCCACTTGGCTGAGAGCCCTGAAGCACTGTTCTGACACCACGGCAGGTGGCAGGACCCACCACAGCATAGCAGCGGGTGCCTGCAGGCACTTCACAAGCCCGCCGCGAGCCGAACAGACATCCACTCTTTCTGTGAAGTGTCTCTAGCCATCTGAACTGTCTCAGGTCACCTATATTCCCTGACACTGTGCTGGCCCAGGTGCTGTGTTGGCCAGGGAGGATGCTCGGTGCAGGCAGTGGACACCAAGTCTGTATCACCCGGGAGAGCACCCCAATGGCAGGCCACAAGCTGCTCCCACCTGGCTTCCAACGAGGCATGGGAAGGAGGATCTCAGTCCATCGGATGAGGGAAGGCAGGTAGATGCGGAGGCTGGCTACGAGCCCCGGGCAACAACTTCTCCACCTAGACCTGCGCTGGACCACTGAGCAGGAGCTGGAGCTGGAGCTGGAGCTAAGTGCGCAGGGCCCCGGCCCATGCACCCCAAGGAGCAGAGGTGAGGGGCCAGGGTCTCGAGACAAGGGGCAGCAGCAAGCAAGTATTCACAGAAGGAAAAGCCAGAATGTCCACATCCAACTGCTGAAAACCTGGGCTCCTCGGCAGACCCAGGGTCCGAACACAACAGCCAACCCTTCTACCAGGGGAGGGTCCTGTGGGGCAAGCGCTCCGAGCCTGCCGCAAGGGCCTCCCTGTTAATCATCTGCCAGACACGTTCTCGTGTGCCTGCACAGCCTGGTTACACACCTTGCGCAGCCCTCCTCCAGCACCTCTGGTGCCCAGGCAAGCGCTCATCCCTCAGACCTCCTTAGTAACTGCTCTGGTGTGGAACGTGGTAGCTGCCTGAGGTGGGGCTGCTGTGAGGCTGAGCTCTGCAGAGTGTATTGTTATTCAACTCATCTCAGACTCTGTGGGGCTAAGACCCTGTGACAAACAGGCCCTGCCTGCTGTCTCTCTGACCTGGCCCTTCCTCAAGCAAGGCAAACAGCAAGTCCCAGTGGCGGGGCCACTGTCATATGCCAACCTCATATCTAATGGCAGAACCAAGTGTGGTCTATTCCCAGTGACCAGGGCTGGGGAAGATTAGCCTAGACCACGGAGTCACAGGTGATGGAGGCATGGGGTTCTGGCGAGAGCTTGTCCCAACTAGAAAAGACCAGAATGGGGGAGGACAGAGGCTGTGGGCTAGGTAGGTGATGTCTCGGAACCACACACATGGAGCCTTCAGGCAAATGGAGGAGGGAAAGAGCGTGCCAAGATGGTCCAACCAGCACCTCATGGACCCAGCCTGGTTTATGAAGCCTGGACAGTTCAAAAAGCTGTGCAAGTTAGAATTCTGTTACGGTGTGAGTGTGAGGTGTCCCCAACCTCACGTGTGACAGTTCAGGAAGGCTGAGGTGAAATGATTGGCCCAACCAGTGAGTGCGCCCCTCACAGGGATTACCTGGCAACTGTAGGCTGGTGGGTGTGGCTGGAGGATGTGGTCACGGGGGGCGGGGGGTACCTTGGGGTATATATTCTGCATCTGGTGTGGAGCTTGGCTCTCTCTGCTCTGCTTCCCAGGGTGATACCTTGAGTTCTCTGTCCCTGGAGCCATGATGTTCAGCCTCACCTTGAGTCCTGAGGAATGGAGCCAGCCTTCCATGGACTAAGACCTCTGAAACAGTGAGCCCTAAAATAAACCTCTTCTTAAAATTGTTCTTGGCAGGTCCCTGAGTCACGGCAGCAAAAAGCTGTCTAAAACAAATTCCAAGCTAGAATGCTGGGTATTATAACGTAGTTATGATGTTGTAATCATTTCACATTTTAAAAGATTTTTCAATAGTTTAAGATCAAACTGTAACTACTTTTAATGAACAGTCAAAACTGGAGGCTCTTCTGAGAAGGCCCTGCCTGCATGCTGGTCCTGGATAAGAGCCATCCAGAGAGGGTACTCATGGCACCCCACAGCAACCCTGTGAACACAGCTTATGTGTGACTTTTCACCCATGCAGCCAGGTGAAGTTCAAGAATGATAATGTTCAAAAAATGTAGAATCCAAATTTGCAGACTGTAACAAAGGTAAAACATGACCAGAGGGCCTGGTAAATGAAATCAAAAGAGGAAATGTTCTCAACTGGGAATCTACTCAAGAAGTCGTGACTTTCAGTATCTTCACTGCCTGGTTTTGTAAGTGCTGTGGAAATGGCTCACGCACTCGGGTGCGCAAGACTGAAAACAAGGTCTTCCAGCCCTCCTGCCCGTGACCCCTGCTGCACTGCCAGGCCAGAGGCGGAGGCCTGGGTGAGACGTGTGGATGTTAAAGATGACCCCAAAGTGGGAAAGGGAGGCCTAGGGACCAGCTGCTGCTGTGCTGCCCAGCCTGCACCCCACAGCCTGCCTGCCGTTGGAGGGGACAGCAGAGCTGCAGCCTCTCAGGGCCTCGGATACAATCCACGAACTCCCATGTGTTTTCAGGCTGGCAGGGAGGACCCGGCCGCACCTAACTGCCCTTCCTGACGTGGTACCACTCGCCTATACGGCAATGACTCCCGGTTGCTACAGACGATCCCTGCGGTCACTTCTCTTGCCACTGCAAGCAGTGCTGTCACTGTACATTTTTGGAGAAAACATTCCAAAATCTATCAAAATTTTTTAAAACTGGGTATTATAACGTAGTTACGATGTTGTAATCATTCTGAGTGGAAAACAAGGATTCCACCTGCATCCCTTATCTGGAAAGGTGCACCACCCATAATGTGCCAAGAGTTAATTCCCAGAGTCTAGAAAATGCCACTTTGAATTCTTCAGCAGCTCAGTACCCCCCCTGCATAAGGCAGGAAGGGAGAGATCCCCAGGGTGTATACGACAGCCCTGCCAACCCAGGCAGGCCACCATTCTCCAGGCCTCTCTCCTCATCTTCCACTGAAAAAGCTGTGCCACTGGGGCCAAAAGGCTATGGCCAAGGAACCCTGAGCACCCAGGCTGCCGTGAGGAGGTTGCGACTAAGCGCGGGCCAGGTAACCACTTCCAAGCTCCCAGAGGGTCTGGGGAGGGACAGACAAACCCAAATGACTCAGCTCTGCACATACCTCTCAGGGCCACCAAGTCAGGTGGAGCTGTCAGGCTGTGCACCAGACCTCTCTCAGGCAGTGCCCAACAGGCACGTGTACACATGGTGGAACACCGTTCCCCTGAACACGGGAGGCAGTCAGGGCCATGCCAACACCCTCCATGCACAGCCCGCCTTCGAGAGCAGGCATGCCCCACAAACAGCAAGGCCGAGGACAAGCCCCCACGGGAGCCATGCTCCTCTTCCTCTGCGACGAGCACGTGCTGCAGGGGGGGTTCGCCATCTGCAGACACTCCTGACAAAGTCGTGGCTTACTTAGGAGCTGGCAGCACAGCAGGAGGAAGGACAGGTGCAGGCAGCTGATTCAGCCAGTCATCGACATGCACTTATTAAGAGGAAGTTATCAACAGACGTATGAACACGCTCTGCTCCACGTGGAGAGCCCTTCATGAACTTGTGCAAAAAGCTAGATGGGAAACCCCCGCAGTGCGGCTGAAGTCCAGGCTGGGAGGGACTCACTGTCACAGCAGACCTGAGTGCTCACTTATTCGTCACCTAGCGCAGTTTTCACAAATTCACGCTGAGCTCGGGCTTTGAGCTAGATTGCCTGGGAACGTCACAAGGACCAGGAAGATGACAGGCCCTTTCAGGACAAACACCAAAGGCTGTGGGGAAGGAAGTCACGGCCAGGAGCTCAAATCAGGCCCAACGGGGCTGGAAGAAAAGATAGAGGCTGGCCTGCCAGAGGCCCACAGGATGCTCTGCACCCAGGATGCACATCATCAGCCCTGAGTACAGATGCCTTCGAGCTGGGCCATGAGCGGGAGCTCAGGCCACAAAAAGCACCTCCACTTTCTCTAATGGTTACGTCCCTTGAAGGCAGGTTGTACTGAGCAGGTAACAAGAGCGTTTCGATGAGTAAGGATGGAGCTGCCTCATCAGCAACACAGAAGTCCCGGTGTGCTGCTGAAGTCAGACAGCACCAGGCTGTGCCATGCAGCCTCCCAGAGCAGCGTGTAGGCTGCTGGTGTGGACTTGATTGAAAACTGCTAATGAGCAAAACCCACCCAGGTCAAATCTGAGGCTGGGGTCACTAGGCACACTGACGCAGCCAGAGGTGGCTGGCTGAAAGTCTGTGTGCCAGGTCCCTGCAGCAGGCAGGATGAAAGGCAAGGCCTGCTATGACTGTGAAAGGAGCAATCTGCAGCAGGCCATCGAGGACAGCACAGACAGGACGAATTTCCACTTACCTCTTATATTGGACTCTTCCTGCTTATTGTATGTTTGGAGCAGAGCCCCATCTGCAAGCCTTTCAAACAGGCTCTGGTATGTAAAATTATCTAGCTGGAATGGAGTGAGCCCTGCCTCCCAGGTCACTGGCAAAAGCACCATCTCTCTGGGCAGCCAGCTGCAGCTGGGCTGTGCTGAACTGGGCAGGACTCCCAAAGGGCAGCACACTGCCATCCCGAGAGATGTGGGGCAGGGGCAGGGCAGTGTCTGGAGGGTTTTCTCCTGTACGTTTCTGATAGGCCGATCATTCTCAGACGAAAGGAAAGTGGCACAGGGTGGGAGCTGAAGCGGCCTGCTGCGGGGACCTCAGCTGAGCACTCACATCCAGCCTCCCTCTCGACCGCCAGTTCCCAAACTGCGTAACACCCAACTGAGCTAGTGCAGAACCAACAAACCCGAGAGCAGCGCAGTCCAAAGACTTCTCAGTAATGTCGAGGTATAAAATTCTGAATCCAACCAACCAGGCATCCACCGGACACAAACAATACCAAACAAAACTCCCACACTGCTGCTCAGTGTGTGGCCAGGACCCAGGACAGGCCACTGACCCACTGCTCTGCCAAGGAAGCCTAAGAGCCCTTTTCTTGTTTGTCACTTATTACTGAATCCAGTCCATCCCAAAGTGACCTCTCCAAACCCAGGTGGAGACAGGAAGAGTGGACTCCTCATCAGAGAACAGTGAGGTACTCAGAAAGATGCTTGTGCCACTGAGCACCCAAGCCACAGTGGGTCAGGAGACTGATGGCCTGAAATTGTTTTGTATATTTGGCAAACATAAAAACCAAAACGAAACAACATCCTCAAGTCTTCCAGCTGACAGGAAAGTTAATATGTTACCTAGATTTCTATTTTTAATTATCCATGAATGAAATCGTGCTGGTCATAAACAGAGGGGCAGGCAGGCCACAGGCAAACTCAGAAGCCAGCTCCTTCTGCAAAACAAAATGTGGCATGCAAAGACACTCTCAGATGTGGAGCTAAGCCCACAGGCAGTTTTCCAGACTATGCAGGGTGAGAGAGGAGCAAAATGAGGGACACCAGGGATCAGAGTGCTATGGTAAGAGCAGTGGTAGGCTGTCCTGCGGGAACCTGAGCTGCACCTGCTGCTGACCTCGGGGCTCTCCAGCACCTGAGCTGCACCTGCTGGCTGACCTCGGGGCTCTCCAGCACCTGAGCTGCACCTGCTGGCTGACCTCGGGGCTCTCCAGCACCTGAGCTGCACCTGCTGGCTGACCTCGGGGCTCTCCCAACACCTGAGCAGCACCCTCAGCACAAACTGGAGAGAAAACAAAGCTGAAAGCATGAAAAACAAAGGTCAAAGTTTGGTGACACTGGTCTTTCATCCACCATCATTCTGACAGGCAGCATTCATGGGGACGTATCTGAATATGTGTCTTAGAATGTGAATTTTAATAACATGACAAAGAATCAATGCCCTTCTCATTTTCTCTGCACTGCAAACCTCTGGCTTCTGGGTGAGGAGAGCTGGGGTGGACACAGAATGGGCAAAAAAGAACAGGAGAAAATGAAAGACTGCTTTAATGAAGCATGGAAGTGACACGGCCCATGGCTGCGTTCAGAAATGCTCGCAGGAAGGTGCAGCAGGGGGGATTGGCTCAGGACTGCTCCCACCCACTGTCTGATGACGCCATTCTCATGGCTCTGAGGATTTCTGGTTTTAATGTGAAAAACTTACTGCACACAACAAAAACGACTGTATTCACAAAGATGGCGCAAAAGAAAGAACTTCTAAACAGAAGGGATGCAATTTTCCCATGGAGCTCCGCTTATACGAAGTATTTACAAAGTACCACTTAAGCATCTGGGTGTTCCTGGGCCATGTGACCATCAACTAAGTTCCCCCCGCTGCACAGGAAGAATGGTTCTTAATGCACACGGGACAGCAGCACCACACTGACCACACCGGTGGGGCCTGACAAGTAGTCCACAGCCACGCTGGGATGTCCAGCAGACCTCGTCCCCGAGAGGCAACACCTTCCGGTCTCTGCAGGCACATAAGTCACTGTGAGTGAAGACACGGTCTCCTGCTCATGCCACCGACTCATCCACACAGCTCCTCACACCAGGGGATGAGACCTCGCTGTGGCACCTGTGCCTAGGCCAACTCTGCCACCTTTGGAGGAAGACTCCAAGCAGATGTCCACATTGAGAGGGACTGAAACACACCAAGGACAGGTCCAAGAGTGGTCAGCTGGAAGCCGTGGCCTTATGGCTGCCCAGGTCCTCAAAGGGCTCTTGCCTTATGTCTCTGGGAGGAGACATGTTGGAGGCAGAGGCAGCCATTCCCAAACATGCTGCTGCTAATGGGGCAGAGTCCAGTGGGTTGCACTGTGACTCTCCAAGAGGCATGTGCGAATCCCAGTAGGCCCAGAACCTGAGAGTCCAACCTTACTTGGAAAGTGCCTTTGCAGCTGCGAATGAAGACAAGGCTTGCTAGAGCAGGGTGGGCCAACCTAAGAGGGAAATGTGAACAGAAACAACAGAGGCCAGAAGCCAGGGAACGCCAAGCACTGCCAGCAGAGGAGCCGGGCCCGCCACCACCTGGCCCCCAGTGTCACAAGAGTACATTGCTTTTGTGTTATGCTCCCAGCAGGGACCAACAATTTGAGGATCAGCATAGGAACAGCCTTTCCATTTGAGACCTTCAGGTGGACTGCAGAAGCCCTTGTCCAGGCTGGCACCCAGCCTCCTGCTTCCCAAGGACACCTCAGCTCCTGTCCTCTCCCACTGTCCTTGCTGTGCCTCCTGCAGACCCCAGCCAAACCTGCTCCCTCAGTTTCTCAACAGGAGGGGAAGCAGGGACGGCACCTCCCATAGTCAGGGGTCCTCTGACACTGAGGCCCTGAGCAGGGCTCTGGAGTCAGGCAGACCAGGGCCAGGTGCTGTGGACTACCAGTGTGGTCCCAGCAGAGGGCACAAAACTCAGCATCCTCCACCAAAAGGGACGCTGGGTACCTCACCTGCTAGAAAATGGAACAGGGTCCCAGCAGGAAACACCTCACGATCCCCTCAGGACAACCTGGAGACAGTACACACAGGACTGACAGCAAAGGTGTGGTTGCCACACACCCAGAGAGGCATGAGGTGCTGGGCGGGGGCAGGACCACAGGTGCTGCAATGGAGGAAGGGTCTTGGGGACAGGGCGCCACCTTCACATGCATATAGAAGACCCTGCCAGGGGCCAGGACAGTCAAATGTCAATGCCTGGCAGTCTCAGAATCAAGTACACAGTATCCTGAATTGTCAGAAGAGACCCTATGGCTTCATCATTCAGCCTAAACCCGGCAAAAGGGACCTGGCCCCTGAACAGTGCAGGAGGACCAGCCAGGGACCTGCAGGCCACAGTCCAGCAGCACCAAGGAAGGCAGGAGGCTGGTGCCAGCTGCAGTGCTGGCCGGGACGGCGTTACCTTGTTTGTTATTATCAGCTCCCCTTTGCCGCTCAGGATACGAAGCCTCAGAGGCAAATGTTCGCCCACGACCACAGGGCCAGTAAAGACAGATGGAAACAGAGGAGGCCTTGAGCGCACTGCTCCCAGCCCAGCCGCAGCTGCGACAGCTCATCATGAAAAGTGGGGAGAGCCGTGCAGCAAGCAGCGCCGTGAGGCCTGGAGCCCGGCCTGCCTTTGGGAATGGCTTCCCTGCGAAGCACAAGGAGAGCAGAGCGGCGAGGTCCCCACGCCAGCCTCTGCACAGAGGGCAAGGCTTCCAGCTGAGGCTCAGCTCTGGTGTGGCTCGCCCTGTCCGGGTGCAGCGCCTGCTTCCCCTGCACGGTCGCCAGTGCTCTGGAGCCCAAAAGGACACTCAGAAAAACACTAGACAGCGTGGCGTCACTAAGGCCAGATCTTTTTCTTATTTACTTGTTTTCAATTAAGATCAATTTTTTAAGGAGCCAAACTTCCTTCATTTGCCTGGTGTCAGTGCAGAGACTGAGGGCTGGGGTGGCCGGCAGCCACTGTCTGCTGCTGGCGCGGTCTCCGCAGCTTCCTTGGCCGTCTGGACTCACTGCTTCACAGCTGCCACCTCACCCTTGGTCACCTTCACTGTGACTCTAAAGGCTTCCACGACTGCAGATTCACTCAGTGCAAAAGTGCACCCACACAACCACTCCACTCTTCCTTTCTGGCACTGTCCACCAGTCAATGGGTGACATGAGATGGCATCGCTGATTCCGAATCAGCCATGCCTGGTGGTGGCCGTGAGTGCATGGAGCTCGTGTGAGGCAAGAGCTGAGCTGGCAGGTGGGCAGGTGGGGTGTGCCTCGGTGTTTAGCGGGCACACTCCTCAGGCCTACCAGTGTGGACGCTCACAAGGAACAGCACGCGCAGGTGGACGGGGTCTCTGTTCACTGTCCTCCACTGCTTTCCCAGCTCAGAGAGTTGGAAACGTGAAACTCTTGAGTCATTTCTACATGCGTGAGCACCACCAGCTTTAAACAAGCAGCCCGCTCAGCATCACTTCGCAGCGTCTCAGTGGAGGATTCAGAAATCCACAACGCACCCAGCACCACTCAGCGGCTCACTCTCTTGCCAGCAGAACAACGGTGGGAAAGTGCTTCCTGCAGTGGCTGCCACTTGCCACTCGGGATTAGTGTGGTGCCGCCTGCTGCTCTAATGGGGATGCACTCCCCCCACTCCCACTGCCCAGGCTGGCCGTAAGGCCACACGCTCCCGAAAGCCGCAGGCCTGGCAGCCAGCAAGCCAGCAAGGCTGATGGAGGCTCAATGCAAAGGACCGCAGGGTCCCCTGGCTCTGCATCCCCAGCATCTCCTCCACTTGTCAAAAGCCAAGTACCCAGCACAGCAGAGCAACCACCTTTCTCAGTGTGACCCCATCATCCAAACATGCCCCAAGTCAAGGACTCAGAAAAGACCCTTCCAACTGCACAGGGAAAGCTGGGCCTGCACAGGACAGCAGCAGAGGTCCTCGCAGGTCGTTTCCTTGACTGAGTGAGGCACCTGGAGAAAACCATGGGGTACGTTCAGGTGCAGCCCCACCAAGGACCCTCATCTTCCACCCTTCACTGCTGCGGCTGCAGCAGCAGCGCCCCAACAGCCTTTGGGCAGCATCCTGGTAGGCTAAGGCACTGCATGCTCACCAGAGCTCCACACTGAGCTGCCCCAGCTGTAGGCGCACTCTAAGCGTGGACCTGGGCTGCACCCCTGGAGAGACGCCCCACGCTGCCAATGCCGTGAAGGCACTCCTACCCAGGACTCACCAGACCAAGTTCAACCTTGATATACTAGAAAGAAACACCAGCTGCTCAGGTCACTATTTCTCAGCTTCCTGAAGCTTTTAAGTGCATCTTCAGATTTTCACTCGCAACTGAAGGAAGAGTGGATACATGCCATGCTTCATTGTTTTAGGAGACACAGGCAGAGGTTCACTCAGGAAGGCAGACACACTCGTGGGGAACACGGCCATCTCCAGAGTGAGAAGCAGCCTACACACCACTTTTCTGGGGGGTGGTTACCAGGGATTGAAAACAGAGGTGCTTAACCATTGAGACTTGTCCCCAGCCTGTGTTTAGCTTTTTTAAGACAGGGTCTTGCTAAGTTGCTGAGGACCTTGCTGAATTGCTGAGGATGGCTTTGAACTTGCAGTCCTCCTGCCTCTGCTTCCTGAGCTGCTAGGATTAGAGGTGTGCACTGCTACCTATAATCTACCACATTTTAAAATGGCTTAAACATGGAGGAGTTTTCAAATTTCTTCACTAACTGAACGCTCACTGAACTACTCTATTAATTCAACTGAGTCATCAAGTACTGATGGGCACTGTGTGCGCTATGCTGGGTGTTACGAGGAACAAAAACAGACACAAGGTTCTTAGTATCATTAGAAATCTTTCATCTAACCTTTCCAAGGCACCCTGAATATGCTGCAGTCAGTCACACCTCGTCCAGTCATGAGGCCTGTTGCCCCTCCTCAGCTGTCTGGAGCTACACGTTTGCTCAGGGCCAGGACAGCCAGCAGCAGGAACCATGGCCGCCCAGGGCGCTGGTGGGAGCATCACAGAGCTCTGCCAGAGCCCTCTGAAGACACCACTTCTTCAGCTAACTGAACTTCTGCGAGTGTGGTGAGGAACCACTTTATCTGAACTCTCTGAGCTGTTCATCCCAGGCCCCTACCTGCCCCAAAAGACTTCTGAGAAATCCCACAGGGATGAGAGCCAAACACACAGCGCTCAAGCCTGAGGAGCCCCCGCTGCATGGGGAAGCCACCCAGGAGAGTCGGCGGCAGGGCCCTGGCCATAGCCTTTGTGCGGGGCAGAGCCTCAGCCTTCCCTGGACTACGGGGGCCCATGCCCAGCAGGCCAAGGGACCACAGAAACTGCAGCCCGGGGCAGTCCCCGAGTCTCACTCAGTCTGGGAAGCAGAACTTACACACAAATTTTGTGACTTTTCGAGGACAATTTTTGAAACCAAATCATAGTGGTGCCTCCCCTGAGAACTGCCCAGCTTCCTGCCCTGAGGCCAAGCCCAGGCGAGACTCAGAGGGAGGGCACTGTGCCTCTGTCTCCAAGGCAGTCCACACTGCCCAGACTGGGCAGGAAGCAGATCCTGAAAGGCTCCATGTCCACACCTCCACCTCCCCACGCCATCTTCTGGAGTGGACATCCAGTTCCATCCCTCAAGGAAGACCTGGCTTCTACAAGGGCTGCAGGGGCCTGCCACTCAGCTCTCCAGAGCTAGGGACTGCCATGCTGAAGCCCCTGGGCTAGGTGTGCCACATGGGGAGTCTGCATGGAGAACAAGGCGCCAAAGCTGACGGCCCAGCTGAGCTCCCGCTGTGGGCCTGCCCTGAGTGACCAACCCTGGACAGGGCAGTCGGCTGGGTCTCCAGATAACCCCAGCTCAGGCGATAGCAGCTCCACCCTTCAGCCCAATAAACCCAGAGTCATCAAAGACACCAACCCAGTTCTCTCCAAGAGACCATCCACTTGTTGGGCACTCCTAGAGTCGAGATGCCAGGCAGCCCCACACCTCCACTGAGGGAGGACACTGAGCCTCTGTCTCAGCCTCTGCTCACCTCTAGCCCACTCCAAGCAGCATGGCCTTTCTGGGCCAGGGCGCAGCAATAAGTAAGCATCTGGGGTACATTAGACCCCACAGATATCCAACAGGCTCTTCAAAGTTCCTCCTGCTGCAAGATGAGGCTGCTGTGGTCCCCAGGGCTGCCCCACCAGCCTCCAAACCCAGGCTTGTTGCACCTGGGACCCTCCAGGGTCAGGGCTCCTTTTCTCCCCAGACCCCTTGCAGAAAAGGGGTTTCAGAATGCAACTGCCCTGGGCTCTGTAGATGTGGTACTATGTACACACTTAGTGTGCCCTAGGCCACCTCTGGTCCCCATCACCAATCCCACAGGTAGCAAGACCAAGCAAGGCCAAGCAAGACCAGAGACAGGGTGATACCTGATCAAGAGGGCCCAGGGAATGTCACTCGGTGCTGCAGTGACAGATGCTCCTATGTTCCTGATCTGACTTAAAGCCTTGGAAGACACAAGAACTAACCAGTGTGTTTATAGTAATTTTTCTTAGGCTTGGATACAATTTTTTACAGCTTTCTAATAAAATTCAATAATTATCTTTTATCAAAATGAGGGGAAATGCATTAAAAAGAGCAGTGTGAGCTCCACATAGTTGTAAAACGTTTTAAAGACAGTTACCACAGCTTCAATCTATAAGTTCTTAAGAAAGACAGACCAACAGTCATCTATTCCAGTATTTTTCAAAATGTGGGCTGCAAAATCGGTGTAATGTGTCACAGCCAGTACTTGGCAGACAGCAGAAAGAAGAACAGAGAACAGACTGGAAAACATAAGGCAATCAGCACACAGTGGAGCAAGCACCACGTGGTGTGAGCAAGAGAGACCACCCTCACGCAGCAGCGCACACTGACCTCTCCAGGGACCCTGCTCAGGGCCAGGTTGCCCAGCTGCCCACTGCTCCAGTAAAGAAACCCATGGAGTGAGGTGAGCTTCACCAGAACCAGGTCCCGCAGGTGACAGGACTGCTGGGTCCCCAGAGGTTCCCCATGAGGCCAAGAAACAGGACCATTGCTTATGACTTAAAATGCACCCAACACCTGTCCCCTCAGAGCGGCAAGCAGTGTGACCCATCTCCCTGTGAAGGGTGCCCCCATGGTGCTTGGCTTTTGAGGCCTAGTTGTTTCTCTTTTTCAGAATCACCCCCACAACAAGTTAAAAATTTTACTACAAAGCCTCAGACAAGCAATCCGCGCACACCATCTCAACGCACGGCTCTCCTCTCTGAATCACTACTGTGGCAGATGACCTCTCGCTGGCCTCAGAGACTTCCTGAGGGTCCTGGACTCCCCTGAATACACAGAGCCCAACCTCTGTTCAAGCAGCTTTGGCAGTTTCTCCAATCAACCAACATTCAGGAGCACCCCTACCTCAGCACGCAGGAGCACCCCTACCTACACTGTTCCAAACTGCGTATCTGATCTTTATTCCTATGACAGCCAATGAGTTCAAGGCTTTGGGAATACAAAATTGTCCACTCTCTAACCACACCTACGGCTCCACGTGGGACAAAAGAAAAAAGGTTCCATCAGCTTAATGATATGCCAATTCTCCAGAGCTGGACTTTCAATAGGGACCATCTGGAGCATTTGCACAGCAAAAAGTCCAGGCCCAGGCCTGCACGCCTTAGGCCATGCTGCACCTTGGCCCAGAATCCAGGACCGGAATTAAAGACTGCTTGTCAAGTCTAACTCCAGCAACTACGGCCATCTGGCTCTCTCCTGAAACAACAGACTAGACAAGGAAAGAAGAGTACAAGCAGATGTGCACGGCCAAGAAGGCACTGTGGGTTCCACTGTGCAGCCGAGCCTGCAGCCAAGCCTGGCCCTCGTGGGCCTAACACAGGACTGCCAGGCACCAGCCAGAGGGTTCAAAGCGATTTCTAAAAAAGACTTCACTGCAGTACAGATTTCAGCATTCCAGGGAACCCCTTACCTCTTCCCTCTTCCAACCAGCAACGCAAAGGAGACAGGGAAGACAGACACAGTCCTGCAGGAACTGGTCATAGCTGAGCAACTGACAAAGAGCAGAGATCAAAAGGGCCAGTGGACAGGCCAGGTCCTCCCGGAAGGGCCGATCAGGAGGAGACACACTCGCAACACTCGCTCCCCTGTGACCTTCCCTCGAAACTGTCCCAAGTCTCTAATTCTCTGTTGGTCTTCCCATCTTTCTTGTCCACCTCTGCCCCAAGCTCTGGGTGGGCCACACCCTCACCCTCGCCCCCACCCCCACCTGACCCCCATGACTGACCTGGCCAAGGCTGAGCTCAGGGGTGCTAACCTCACTAGATGTGCACCTCTGGGACAGCCATCCTGCCCTTGTGTCACTGTGACTTGTGCCAGCAGCCCTGCAGGCCCTGGCTCCCCCCACAGTGACAGACGACAGTGTGGATGCGTGAGCTCACAAAAGCAATGCCACAAACTCTTCACGGGCACTGAACACTGAGCTTGTGAACAGTAACACCTCGCCCATAAGCCAGGTCAAGCGAGCCGTGAAGACTCATCAGACCAGAGGGGAGCAAGCCCCACGGAGCCTACTCCTGTCCCCGTATAGGCATGGTAGGGGGACAGGCGGGTGGCTCCCCCAGCACCATCTTGGCTTCTTCCTCAGTCCTACCAAGCGTGGAGGTGAGCGGGGCATTCTGTGCCTCTGAAACATCACTGTTTCACAATTATGTGGTCAGCTGGGAAAACAAAACCATTCTGAGCAGGGTAACTTAACAGGTATGAGAACTGGCCGAACCATAAGAGAGCGGAATTTCCTCAAAGGAAAACAAAAACAGGCTAAGCTGAAGAGACTGACCAGAGCAAGGCAGCTTCCTGCGGACCCGCACTGCCTGTCTAGGTCAGAAGACGCCGGGTATGGAAAGGCCCCACTCTCCTCTGAGCTGGCCCACGCCTTCCCTCAGGCTTCGACTGGCGTCCCATGAATATGACAAGGGGAATCGGGTGGTGGAGAGTCTGATATCCAACAGGGGAGGATCAAGTGATCTGCAAGTCACTGTTTCATGGACCAGCATGGAGTTTTGCGTATTTTGCAGTGAGGTTGCTTAGAGCAAGACAAGAGCCAAAGGTGAGTGGTAAGGTTATGCCCGCAGGCAGAAGAGTGGCCTTCCAAGGCACCAATGAGCGGGACAAGAGAGAGATCAGAAGAATGTCTGCTTTGGAGATTTCAGAACAGCAGCTCTCCTGTGAGTCCTGAATCTGAGCCAGCCTATGCCTGTGGACCTACCGTCACTACAGACAGACCCTGGGGTCCACACAAGCAAGATCACAAGTTCCATAAGCATTACACTAGCACAGGATACAAAGCTGACTGTATCTCAGAAGTTTGCTCAGAGTAGAGATGGAAAGAAAAGGAGCAACAAGGGTCAGGAGCCTTACTCCAGGCACATCTTAAAGGTGCACCACTAGTGCACAAGCATGAACCTCTAAATCCTCAAACACAAAGAGAATCCACCGAGTAGGACAAGCAGGTCCTCTGCCACCCTGACCATGAGAAACAGACAAGGTGACAAGAACTGACTTTTGCCGGGGCTGGCACGAACCTGTCACAAGACGACAGCTCAGCAGCAGTGGACTCTCTTTAGCTCTATTTCTTTGGCTCTGGCTCTCCCCGCAGCAGCAGTTTCAGGGTTATGTAATACCACCACTGCAACACTACCTGACTGAAACCTGAGTGTATTTTTTTAAGACAGAAAGGGAGAATGAGAGAGAGAGAATCAGCTTCATTTAGTTTTTCATCTGGTTTTCGTTGCTCCAACACTTAGTTGTGTAAGTGGTGCTGGGGCCTGAAACCAGGTTCTCATGCAAGCCAGGCAAGTGCGATACTGCTGAGCCACCACTCCAGCCACCCCTGGTGTGAATATTTACGATGAAGCTGTCAAACTGAGGAGCCTTGATCTAACAGATTACCTAGGGGGCGCTGCCTCCTCTCAGTGTACCCCCAGGGGCCAGGAGAGAGCCTGGGGACCATGTTTGCCCTTTCATCCAGTTCTTGTCTCTGTGGTACCTGGGGAAGAGCACACCCAGGCCTCGCAAAGGAAAGTGCTCTCGGCTTTGGGACAAGGACAAGCTGTGTGTACAGTCTCTACACCCATTTCCCAGCTTGCACTCTGCCATCCAGATCCTCGAGGTAACAACGAAAAAGTGAAGACGGTCTCTCTATCAGAAGCTGTCTTCAAAGGGCCATGAAAATGCCCCTCCAGGCCCACAGCCTCTCTGGCTCCTGGCCAGCAAAGGCCACCCTGGGCCCCGCACAGTCAAGATACTTCACCAGGTACAGGATTCCTATCAGGGGCATTCCCTGGAGGGCTGCTCTTTTCCTCTCCAATCAGAAAAAGAAGGCAAGTGGATGGAGTTTGACAGCAATAAGCAGGAACACACTCACCTTGTCCTGACGGGCACCTACCTGTCCAAACACTGTCAACAGCTCTTATGCACACAGACAGAAAAGAATGAGGAACTCAAGGGAAGTTCCTCTATGACGCAAAAGCTACTGCAAAATCCCACAAAGCCAAGAACGTATCCCAGTGCTGCCCTGCACTCCCTGTGAGGCACCTGTGTGGCCACCGTGAGGGAAAACAGTCTTTGCTATCAGCTCCCTCCTGCAGGAGTTGTCACCACCTTGGCAATGCTGGAGAAAAAGCCAGGTGACCCCAGGCAGCGGACAGAGAGCAGGTGTGAAATGAGAAGGGGGAGAACCTACCTGCCCATCCTGGCCAACGTGGTGGATCTGCAGATTGCCCTGCAAAGTGGAGGGAAGAGGAGACCGTCAAGAACACAAAGCGACACCATGACACATACAGAGGGTGAAGCTGCCCATGCTGTCAGGAGCAACAGGGCCCACTCTGCAAAACCCAACCCCTGCGGCAAGTTAGATTTTTAAACACTGAGTCCCTAGGTACTTTTTATTTTCTGGTAAAACAAAACAAGGCATTGTACCCCATTCCCTCTATGCTGACCCCAAATGAGAATCTTTTTTTTTTTTTTTTAACTTTTATGTGGAATATTTTCAGATACACAGGAAGGACAAATGGTTCCCGGCTGTGGCATCAGCACACCAGGCCTGAGCCCCACACACTGCTCAGACCACATTTCCACTGTTTTGCAGAATGAGTTGTTTTAGGTCTGCTGGACTCTGCTAGATGTCTCCATGCAGACAAAGTAATGACTTCATTTTTATGAATAAGGTAACCCCAGGTTGCAGCTTCTCACCAGTAATCATTAATACCTTGAGCAAGACTGCTCTACTTTAATGCCTGTGATTTTTTTTTTTTTAAGAGAGAAGAACAGAGAGAGAGAGAATCAATTTTTATTGAGTTTTGCACATGGCTTTCATTGCTCTGACACTTGGTTGTGTACATGGGTGCTGGCATTTGAACCCGCGTACTCGCACATGCTGGGCAAGGGCTGCAACCACAGAGCCACCACTCCAGCCCCTTTTTCCTGTGATTCTTAATGGAAACAAAAATCATTCAGGGATTGGGATTTGAAAATTGAAGAAAGGATCAAAATCGAGAGTAAAAACTGAAATTCAAGAAGTAGCATACAAGCCTTCCTAGAAGAACAATAAGAAAAACGTGCGTTCTTTTTCTTTTACTATAATATCTATCTTTGCACCTTCAAGTGACTGCAAGCCAAATGAGCATTCTGATCAAATGCCTGGGCCTTCCGGAATGCTGAGGATGCAGCTGGCTGTCCTCCCCTCTTGTGCCTTTAATGACAACCCATCTCCCAAGTGCACTGCTGCACTGACCTGGCTGTCCACCTGCCTCTGCACCCATCCCTATGGGGAGTGCCCACCTGAAGCCTCAGAGGCCCTGCTCCCATAGGAACCCCCCAACTCACTGCCCCAGCACCTGGTGTCTGCCAGGCAGGCGCAGGCTCAGTGTGCTACCACATCTGCATCTGCCCTCACAAGAAGCACCCTGACCATGCTAATGGCCGGCTGTCCACCCACACCCCAGCTCTCACTTCCTCTGTGCTTGCCTTTCCTTCTCTGTACCTGCCTCCCTCATCCTCTCCCCTCTGCACCTGCTCCCCTTCCTCTCCCCTCTATACCTGCTCCTCTCCACCTCTCTGCACCTGCCTCCCTCATCC